>CABHPR010132048.1:9872-28833 GCA_902168415.1 Peromyscus melanophrys | reverse complement strand
CTCACTTGGTAGCCCAGGCTGGCCTCGAACTCACAGAGATCCACCTGCCTCTGCTTCCCGAGTGCTGGGATTAAAGGCGTGAGCCACCACCGCCCGGCTGTGTACACACATTAATCCCAGCACTTGGGAGGCAGAGCCAGGCCGATCTCTCTGAGTTTGAGGCCAGCATGGTCTACAGAGCGAGATCCAGGATAGGTACCAAAACTACACAGAGAAACCCTGTCTCAAAAAAAAAAGTATGTACTTATTTATTTTCACATAAAGATTTGAATCTTAGTTGAATATTTGATACTGCAGAATATAGAGCATCTTCAGTGTCCTCAGAGCTTAATATTTTATAATTGCCAATGCTGAGAACATGTAGTGTGAAATGGGAAACATGTTTAGGACCATCTCAGAAATTGTTGGAAATTCTTCCCTAATTTGAAGTTAAAATTCATTCAACAATTTTTAAAGAAACTCAAAACAGCAATTTAAAAAACCAATACACTGTACAGTCCAATAATACTAATTTGATACTTAACATCATGCTTTTAGGAAAGCTAACTGTGTATGTATAATAATGTATAGTAAAAACAACCATCATTCATAGGGTGTAGTAGTCTGGAAACTGAGCTCAGATGTTTCAGGCAGTGTTTTTTGTCATTGCGTAGTGTGGAATGTGCTCAGTGTACAGTGCATGTGCTGTGTTCAGAACCAAGGCTGTAGATAGAGCATGAACGTAATTTCGAGTTAAGTTTCCAGCTTGCATGCTCACACACCTTTTACTAGTGGCATTTTTTTTTTTTAATCCCCACAGCTGGTTGTGTCAGACCCATGTTAGAATCCGCAGTTTAAGAAGCCGTGGCCTAGGTTATAAGGCTAGGTTGGATAGCAGTGGTTTTAACTAGTCTTTTATCTGTCCAGTTTTATTTTGTTTGCCGTTTAGAAAGGAGGTTATAAACTAGACCAGGTGTTTCTGGGACGACAGTGACTGAATGATTGTGGGACCAGGAGGGGTGATGTAGGGAAAGAGAGCTTGAAAAGACAGGGCGGAGAAGAGATAGCCAAAGGCTGAAGCTCCGGAGAGGGCCAGTGGGGATAGGGTCAAGGAGGAGGGCCTCTCTCCTGTAGCTGAGTGAGAGGGGGAGTAAATGCAGGTACAGTGCCTGGCTTTGTAGATTTGGCAGGGAGAATGTAGGGGACTTCTTTGATTCTTCTGTCAGGAAGGAGACAGGCCTGCTATTTCCTAAGAAAAGCTGGAGTCAGGCTGTGTAAGAAGGCTGGGGAGGTGAGAGAGTGTCCCCACAATGGAAGTTGAGAATGTCGCTGGGCATTAATGGTCACATTGTGAGATGCTGGGGTTCACGTTGATGATCGCTGACTGTGCTCAGGAGGCTGAGGCAGGAAGAACAGCACATTCGAGGCAGCCTGGGCTACAGACTGAATGCCATGGCAGCTTATGCTATAGAGAATTCCTCTCAACTAACCAAAAAGGAAGCAAGAAAATTTCCCTAGGCCTCTCTCAATTTACAGAAATAAATTCACGGATATATGGCTTTATCTTGTGTGCTAAAGTAGATCCTTAGTATTAAATGTTCCTTACTTTGGAGTCATTTTAGAGTATTATTAGCCTGTGTTACTAAGTTTCCTTCCTGAAATTGGCATGTCTTTGAGAGATAATATTTGTTTAGATGTTATTCTAAAATGGTTTATCCAAAGATTAGAAGGTTAGCTGGATCTGGTTTGATTATAATAACACAATCAAAGCATCCCTATTTATGTGTAAATAAGTTCTATTTAAATGTAATTAGAGGCGGTGAAAACTGGAGTTCTGTTTTTCAGACTGAGAGATCTCATCTGTACTCTTGTCTCTTTAGGAATAATCTATGATGTCATTGTTGAACCCCCAAGTGTTGGTTCAATGACTGATGAACATGGACATCAGAGGCCCGTGGCTTTCTTGGCTTACAGGTAAAGATAGCATTTGAACAACTTGATGGTGGGAAAGAAGGTTGCTGGGGCATGCCTAATGAGTCAGTGGGAGAAAATGAGTGTGGTGGCACATGCTTATAACTCCAGCAGGAGGGTCTCTGGTTATAGGCAGCCTGGGCTCCATAGTAACCTTAAGGTCAGCTTAAGCCAGAGAGACTCGGCTCTCAGAAAGGTAAATAAAAATGAAGTACAGTAAAAATGCTGTGGATTTAACCTGCATTTAGAACCCTCTGTTTTAACACGTGGAGTTCTTACGACAAAATGAGGCAGAACGGAACAAAAGTAGAACTGTATTATTAATCTATTAGAAAATCAGGTGTGTCTTACTGATTGGCATGTCACCAACCTAAAGGCTGGTTTACAATCAAAATGACAGACTGTCTGGGGCCAGCAAACTACAGTCATTTTTTTTTATAACATTCTATTGGAATTAGCAAATACATTTATATATTACCATATAAACACCACACACTAATTGATTGCACTACTGGAGTGCCTAATTTATTATCTATAGCTGTTCTTAAGCTAAGTAAGTAACTGTAACATAAACCATGTGGCTTACAGGCTTAAGGTATTTGCTTGTTTAGGTACTGGAAATCAAATCTGGGACCTCATGTATAGGCAAGGAATGACCTTTTATGATGTTATGTGGGCACTTTGTTACTGTTAAATAAGAAACATGATTTTAGATTTATTTATTTATTATGTATACAGAAGAGGGCGCCAGATCTCAATACAGATGGTTATGAGCCACCATGTGGTTGCTGAGAATTGAACTCAGGACCTCTGGAAGAGCAGCCAGTGCTCTTAACCTCTGAGCCATCTCTCTATTCCCCAGAAACATAATTTTGAGACCTTATGAATTCCATTTCATCAGTGAAACAGCATTCTAGCTGAATCTGGTGCGATACTATGTTTTCTTTTATTTTTTTTTAAATTTATTTATTATGTGTATAGTGTTCTGCCTCCATGTATACCTGCAGGCCAGACAAGGCCCATAAGATCCCATTATAGATGGTTGTGAGCCACCATGTGGTTGCTGGGAATTGAACTTAGGACCTCTGGAAGACTTCCTTCCTTCCTTCCTTCCTTCCTTCCTTCCTTCCTTCCTTCCTTCCTTCCTTTCTTTCTTCCTTCCTTTTAACAATATTATCTTTTCAGTGTAATCGATTAGTTAGTGAATAAAATAATATACCTTCTTTATAATACCTGTTGATAACCATCTCCTTGATAGAAATTTGCTTTCTCTAAGAATTCAACATAACTATATTCCCTAAAAAAATCAGATGTGTGGGGCTGGAGAGATGGCTCAGAGGTTAAGAGCACTGGTTGCTCTTCCAGAGGTCCTGAGTTCAACACCCAGCAACCACATGGTGGCTCACAACCATCTATAATGAGATTCAGTGTCTTCTTCTGGTGGGCAGGCATATATGTAGGCAGGTAACTTTGTATATAATAAATAAATCTTTTTAAAAAAGTCAGATGTGGGCTGTTGAGGTGGCTCAGCGGGTAAAGACACTTGATGTCAATCTTAAACATGAGTCCAGTCCCCAGGACCCATATGCTGGAAGGAGAGGACTGACTTCAACAAATTGTCCTATGACCTCCTCATGCATACTATGGCATGTGCACCCCTAAACATATAGATACATACATGAGACAGTAAAAATTAGTAAAAATTTTAAAATGAAAAATCAAATATAAGCATAGACACAAATTTGCATGTAAGGGTTTACAGATTGCTAGAGATGTTGTTGGGGTCATAGGGCCTTCGTTAAGAATGTATGCTTTTCAAATACTTACCTTTGAAATGAAAAGTTTATTAATTGTTATGACTTCAAGAAGCACAGCCAGTTCAAATTAATTGCAGTTGATAGAATATTATTTGTTTACAGGTAGGATCTTACTTTGTAGTCCTGGCTGGCCTTGAATTCACAGAGACCCACCAGCCTCTACCTCCTTTTTTTTTTTTTTTTTTTTTTTTTTTTTTGGTTTTTCAAGATAAGGTTTCTCTGTGTAACAGCCCTAGATGTACTGGAACTAGATCTGTAGACCAGGCTGGTCTTGAACTCACAGAGAACCACCTGCTTCTGACTCCCAAGTGCTGGAATTAAAGGCGAGCGCTACCACTGCCCAGCTCAGCCTCTACCTCTTAAGACCTGAAATGAAAGGTTAGATAGAGTCAGGAAGTTGTATGCATCTTTAATACCCTTTAGTCCCAGCACTTGGGGGGCAGAGGTGGGCACCTCTCTTGAGTTCAAGGCCAGCCTGGTCTACATAGTGAGCTCCTAGACAGCCAGAGCTATATAGTAAGACCCTGTCTTGAAAAACTAAAGAAAAAAAAGTGTGATAGAAATTTAAATAGCATAACTTTGGAAAGTTAAAGTTCATATACACATAAGATGTTCAACTGGTTTTTTTTTTTTTCTTTTTAAAGATTTATTTATTTATTATGTATACAGTGTTCTGCCTGTATGTATGCTTGCAGGCCAGAAGAGGGCACCAGATCTCATTATAGATGGTTGTGAGCCACCATGTGGTTGCTGGGAATTGGACTCAGGACCTCCAGAAGAACTCTTACCCCTGAGCCATTTCTTCAGCTTTTGATAGTTGATGTTTTAAAAATCTTTTAAGTAAGCTACATGATGACCAAGTTTTATTTTTGTGTTTGGTTTTTGTGGTGCTTGGCCTAAGCCTTAAGTGTGCTTGTGCTAGACAAGTTCTACCATGGAGCTACATTCCCAGCCAAGACAGATTTTTATCTGTTTTGTTTATTGTGTATCCTAGAACCTATATTTGATATGTGATATACCGCTCAGTAAATACCTGTTGAATGAATGAGCAGATGAACATCCAAAGGCATAATAAATAGCTGTAAAGTTAGAATAAAGTGTTAGCACAAACTGTTTTAGCATAAAGCAGAAACAGGAATTTCAACCTAAAGGGAGAAACATTAATTTTGTAGTAACATTCATTTGCTGTGCTGTGGTTTTCTTTTTCAGAGTAAATGGACAGTATATTATGGAAGGACTTGCGTCTAGCTTCCTGTTTACAATGGGAGGTTTAGGTTTCATAATCCTGGACCGATCCAATGCACCAAATATCCCCAAACTCAATAGGTTTCTTCTTCTCTTCATTGGCTTTGTCTGTGTCCTGCTGAGTTTCTTCATGGCTAGAGTATTCATGAGAATGAAATTGCCGTAAGTAAAATTCTTGGTATAATAAACAATTTCACTTTTGTAACAATTTCACTTTTGTTGTGAATTGCTATAATAATTACTTGGATAACATAAATTCATAGATTTAATTTAACACTCAGTTAAATGTGAAAAATGTTCAAGAACTGAAGAAATTTGTAACTTGCCTCAGGTTATAACTATAGTTGTAACAAAATTGAGATCAGTAGGTCTTCCTGGCTGTCCCCATGCACGTTCAGGAAAGTCTAGTTCTGTTTTCTTAGCTGCACTGACTGGCGGTAGGGAGCTAGTTTTTCTGTAATGTGCCTTTGGTGACCGGGTCCGATTCCAGTAGGATTAGTGACAGTAAAGAGGATTTTCAAGCCCCGGGCTGCTGCTGCTCTTTAGTTATTGGTATAAGTTGCTCATTCCTAACCTGAAAAGCTAAATGCTTGACAGCCAGCACGATAGTGCAGTGGAAAATGCCACACCATGAAACCTTTGTTTCATGTACAGAGTTATTTAAAAATATTGTATGAAGTTAACCTTTTGGATACATGGACAAGACACATAAAGCATAAATGATCGGTTGGGTTTGGGCTTCAAGTTTTGCCAGGGGTGTTGTGCTTGTTAGGCGGTGTCTTGGTTACTGTGCTTGATGAAACACTGTGACCACAAGCAGCTTGGGAGGAGAGGGTTTGTTTCACTTAAGTATTACAGTCCTTTGAGGGAAACTAAGGCAGAAATCAAACCGGGAAGGAACCTGGAGGCAGGAGCTGATGCAGAGGCCATGGAGGGGGCTGCTTACTGGCTTGCTCCTCATGGCTTGTTCAGCCTGCTTTTTTATAGAGTCCAAGACCACCAGCCCAAGGACGGCACCCCCCCAATGAGCTGGGCCCTCCTCCTTGGATCATTAATAACTAATTGGCTTGCCCCACCTGATCTGGAGGCGTCGTCTCAGCTGAGGCTCCCTCCTTTCAGATAACTCACTCCAGCTTGTGTCAAGTTGACAGAAAGCTAGTCAGGTCAGTCAGGTCCTCTACCACTGAGCTACACCCCCAGTTCCTATACATGAATGTTCTGTTTAGACATCATTCCATCCCTAAGATATCTCATTATCTATGCAAATATTAAGTCTGAAATGTCAGTTGGGGAGATGGCTCAACAAGTATAGGGCGTGCTACCTAAGCGTGAGGACCCGAGTTCGTATCCTGAATCTCCATGTAAAGAGCTGGACGTGGATACGTGTCTGTAATTCTGGTGCTAGGGAGGCAGAGACTGGCTGACATCTGGAGCTCACTGGCCAGCCAGCCTTTCTGTACATGTGCGTGCACACATACACAAATGTACATACAATATGCTGTACACACACCAAACAAAAGAAAAAAATAACCAAACACTGATCCCAGGCATTTGGATACGGACTTCAGCCTGCATAAAGAAACCCATTAAGCCTTACCCAGGACAGAAGCACTGTTCCTTAAGATAGGAGAAAGGATTGCATTTTTAAATGTAATATTTAAAGATTTTTTTCCTTTTATAGAAGATATATTCTTTTCTCACATAATATATCCTGATAACAGTATTTCTTCCTCTACTTACCTCCCCTTCTATCCAGATCCCCTCCCTTTCTATCTCTCATTAGAAAAGAACAGGCTTCTAAGAGATAATACTAAAATTAAAATAAGATAAAACTATCACATTGATGTTGTACAGGTCTAGCCAACAGAAGGAAAAGAGCCCAAACAAAGGCATAAGAATCAGGGACCCACTCGTTCACACACTCAGGATTCCCATAAAAACACTAAACTAGAAGCCATAAAGATTATTGTAACTCAGAAAATTTAAAATATTTTTAGAGAAAGGCAAATTGGTTTTATAGAAATAAATAATTCCAATTGAGGTTGTTAATTTGAAATTTAGAAAAGTTTGCTAATTAAACAAGTAGTTCGGGTTTAATTTGAAGTTAGAATTTTTTGTATATTCTGATCTTACCTCTGGCAAGCCAAACACGAAGATCAATTCAACAGTTAATTTTTTTAGAGAACTGTATTAAGCGTGTGTATTAGTTCCTGTTGTATTGCTGTGATAAAACACTGTGGCCAAGGCAGCTTTCGGCTCCAGAGAGTTAAGCGTCCATGATGGTGTAGCGTGGTGGCTGGAGCAGGAAGCTGAGGGCTCGGATCTTGAACTACAAGCACAGAAAGAGACCTGGAAATGGCATGGGTGTTCGGATTCTCAGAGCCCGCCCTCAGTGACAAGGCCACATGTCCAAATAATGCCGTCTTTTGGGGACCAAAGTGGTCAAGTACCTGAGACTGGAGGACATTTGTCACCTAAACCCTCATGGCATCATGTATGAATCATACTAATTTCTAGTGTTTGAACTTGACAATTTCACTTGGCCTGTGGCTTAGTCTGTCCACTGCCTAGAACATGCCCGTGGTAGTGGGGTGCTTGTTCTGGAGCCACATTCCCAACTTAGTCCTGGTGCGATGGAAGTTGTCACACACGAGCCTTTGTCAGCTAAGTATTTGTGTGACTGCAGTCTCTGCAGGCTTCTGTCTGTTACTCTTGTCAGAGGGAGCACTTCTGACCCCTGCCACCTTGTGAGCCCTGGGCACTCCAGCTTCTTTTTGTTCTGTCTCTGCCCCTGTTAGAAATAATTCACCCTGGCCTGGTAGAGTCTGCTAGTATGGGAGAGACGGCCATTTCCTATAGCATTGAGACATTTTTCTTTCTAAGCCGTGTTGTGTTGGGGTACACCTGTAATTATAGTACTTGAGAGGTAGAGTAGACCACCAGGAATTCAAGGCCAGCCTCAGCTAAAGCAGGTTTGAGGACTGCCTGGGCTACCTGGGACTCTGTTTCAGAATACAGCAACAACAGAAAATCTCAAAATCTTTTCTAAAGTGTTAGATTTTATTGTCACTTTAAACACTTACACTCAGCAAATATGTATTTTTTTCATTTCTGAAGTATGATCTCAGTGTGTTAACCAAGATGTTTTTAAGCTCATGAATTTAAGTGATCCTCCTGCCTCAGGCTTCTGAGTTACCCAGAGTGCTGGCATCTGCTACCATGTCCAGTTTGAACCTATTACTAGCAGGACAGTGTAAGCATGGAGGATTGCCTTTGTGTAGTAGGGTGATTTTCTATTTGTATTTATACACAGTACTACTTTTTAGTTTTTCCTTTATGGCTTCAGTGAAGGTGTGACTTCTCTTTGTTATCAGTGTGTTCCTATTTTAATTTCAACCTTTTTTTCTTCTTTTATCTTAGCTGGTTATTCTGTAATTTGAGGAGTTAGATAACCTCTTTTAATAAAAGTTTTATTTTAAGGAAGACAGTAATTGCACATATTTACAGAGACAGTGATGTACACATACAGAAATATATGCTGAGAAATATTAGGAATTATCCAGTTGCGCCTCTGTACTTACTAGCCATATTCTCCACTCCTTCCTCGCCCACACCATTTGGATTGCCTTTAGGTCGGTCCTGGTCTAAAGAAAGCCAGTGGTCTGTGGCCAGCCTTTCAGGTATCTGAATTAGCATCCAGTTGGGGGCTTACCACTGACTGGCTCTCTCAGACTTTGGATCAGTTCAGTTCAGTAAACTGGTTTCAGATCCCAGATCTACTCAGGAAAGTTAGTAATGTACCCTAGAGACTGTCAGATGAAGGGAGAAAGTGTTTTATGTGCCAGCGAGTATATATAATGTGCTTTGTTGTTGGGAACAACCCTGAAACCTCTATTTCAAGTTGGAGTTTGGCTAGAGCGTAAAAAAGAGATGAACAAACCATTACTGCTTCTAAAAGAGAAGTGGGACTTTCTTGGACTCTGGGGAAGGTGGTGGATAGGCATGAGGCACTGTTCAGTGCTGCTTCTGTTCTCTTCTGTCCTGGCCTGGTGCTTTGGGCCGGTTAACTGCCCCCTACAGTCTTAGACTCTCAGCTAGAAAATGAGACTAGGGCTGGCAGGATGGCTCAGCAGGTAGAGGCTCCCTTGCTGAGTGATGAGCTCAGCTCCATCCTTGAAACTCACTAAGTAGAAGGAAATAGCTCACCCCTCTAGTTTCCTCTGACCTCCACGTGTGTGCCATGGCATACATGCACACATATATGCACACACACAACACACAAATACTTTTTTAAATGTAAAAATGAGAAACCATTTATTTTGGACCTCAAAGCCTCATATGACTAGGCAGATGCTCTCCACTGAGTTTTCCCAAGCCCAACACCCTTTCAGGGCAATTGCAAGGATTAAATAGAATAGTGTCACACTCTTGAGAAACTCTGTCCGTGCTAACCCAGCCCAGTGCCTGCCTTAATATATAGAGAGGGGGCTTAGTGACTGATGAAGAGAAAAACAATACTTCATGGTGGCTTCTGTCTGGATTATTAGTTTTTAAAATAAAGTGTGTGTGTGTGGGGTGGGGGGCATGGCACATGTATAGGTCAGAGGACAGTGTGTGGAATTAGTTTCCTCCTTCTACCTTGTTGGTCCTGGGATTGAACCCAGGTCATTTGACTGGGCAGCAAGCAACCTTACGTGCTGGACCATTTTGCTGGCCCCAATTGTGTTTTGAGTTCTTGGTCTACTTTGATTGTATTTATCTGTAGAATTCTCATTAGCCTAGTGTAATGACTAAGGAGTACCGAATTATCTGGTCTGTAAGAAAGGACCAGATGATTGTAGGAGTGGCCACAGTAAATGCGTTGTAAGGTATTGACTTTGATTCTCTACCAAAATGTATATGGTAGTGGTTGATTTGGTTTTCTAACAGGATATCCTTAGAGTATTTTATATTTCTTAATGTTCTCTGTTTTTAAAAAAATAAAAATATATTATTATTTTATGTGTATGGATGTTTTACTTACATATGTGTCTGCACCACTGTGAGCTTGGTGCCCATGGAGGCCAGAGGAGGGTATTCTATTCCCTAAAACTGGAGTTCCATGGTGATTGTGAGCCACCATGTAGGTGCTGAGAATTGAACCCAGGTCCTCTAGAAGAGCAGTCAATGCTCTCAACTGCCAAGCTATTTCTCCACAACACCCCACTCCCCAGTGTTTCTTCAGGTTGATAGCATACAAGCATAGGTCACACACTGTCGTCAGGTAGGAATACCACAATATTTAACTGTCATCAGATGGGGCTTTGACATGCATATTCACATCACACAACAGATAACCGGAACCTGTCTCTAAAGAGCCCCTAGTATGATCAGGCACTGAGTGCCTTCCAGTGTGGTCCTGATGTGAACACTTGCTGGAAATCATCCGGAACCTTTTCTGTGCTATGAAAATGACTTTCTTGTTTTGTTTTTATGATAGTGAATTCCTGTGGGGTCTTCTAAGTCAGTGTGGATATATACTCAGGGTTCTTTTTTATGTACTCAGTCTGAGCACATGTGGGGAGGGCAGCTTGAATGAGATGAGAGTTCTCAGTAGATTGGCTGGGCAGATACTGCAGAGGAAAGAGTGAAGTTTGGATAGGTTGCATTGGCTGCACACTGATCTAGAGTCATCATGGGTCTAGCAGTTGGAAAGGAGGAAAAGCAAACCCTTAAGTGTTGGTTGTGAGATCTAATTCCTCCTTTACAGGTGAAAAAGCTCAACATGCTTGATGCTAGTAGGAATACCCTGTGCTGCATGAAAACTTTCCGAGAGGATCCTGAGGCCTCCTGCAGTAACTCTACTTTAGTTGAGGAAACTGAGTGAGGTTTGGCCAGGCTCCTGAGTAAGGGGTGCCTTGCAGAGGGTCTAGGCTGGAGGCCTCAGTGAGAACAGGGTGTATTCAGTCATTTGGTGGTGTGGGTAGTAGTATAGCATTTATTAGTTTTGTTCTGATCCTGCACATCCCTTCTTGGTATTAGACTCAGGTGCTTGTTGCCGGAGGGAAGGGTTGGAACCTGAGTACCACATTCATTCAGTTCTTAAAGGGGCTTCATCCTGGCTTACAGCTTCAGTGAAAGGAACTGTCATCCAAGCTGCTTGAAATTTGCTATCATCCATGGGTACAGCTGAAGTCTAACTGCTTTCTGGACACTTCCTACAGGGGCAAGATGCCTCTGCAGTTTGGGGGCTCAGAGGCTCTATTCCTGGTTCTCTACCTTCTCTAGTAATGATGAGGGGCTTTGCAGTCCACACCAGTTTCCATAAAAAGGTTTTGGGTTTTTTTGTTGTTGTTGTTGCTACAATTTTGAGAATTCAAAAATTGATTCTAACTGTTAGCTTTAGCTTTTATGTAGTCTTTTCATTTTCCTGCCTTTTAGTGTCTAATTATTGTAGGTGTTTTGTTGTTGTTGTTGTTTTTTCTCTTTGGGGGCTGCCACCCAGCTCCCAAATAAATACATGGAGTCTTATTCTTACTTATGAATGCCTGGCCTTAGCTTGCCTTGTTTCTAGCCAGCTTTTCTTGACTTAAATTATCCTGTCTACCTTTTGCCTCTGGGCACCTTTCTCTAGTCTATATACCTTTCTTTTCTTCTTACTCCATCGCTGGTTGTATGGCTGGGTGGCTGGCCCCTGGTGTCCTCCTCTCCTCTCTCAAGCCTAGATTTTTCCTCCTATTTATTCTCTCCATACTAGCCCCACCTATTTCTCTCTCCTGATTGGCTGTTCAACTCTTTATTTGACCAATCAGGTGTTTTAGGCAGGTAAAGTAACTCAGTCACCGAGCTAAACAAATGTAACATAAAAGAATACAGTACATCTTTGCATCATTAAATAAATATTCCATAGCATAAACGAGTGTAACACATCTTAAACTAATATTCTACAACAAAATTTGTTAGTTTGCATATTGCTTTGTGATGTTTTGAGAGGGAAGAGTAACAGGAAGTCCATCTATTTATTGGCATGAACCAAGGGTGATGATGAGTAGCAGCATTGAGACTTTGGGATTGTCATTTGACTCATAGTGAGTGGGCACTTTGGAATTGTTGCTTCCTATTCACTTTCTGTGTTTATGAATTATTTCTGCAGGGGCTACCTGATGGGCTAGTGCCTTTTGCGAAGTCAGTGAGTCCTGGATTGGCTCCTGTTGATGCAGCATTAAAGGCTGAGCCACTCCCTTGTGCAGTGTGGAAAAGAATGAAGAGCAGAGGAAGAGCAGCGTTGAGTGACACCCTAGCAAGCGTCTGAAAGCTAGGCCTGGAATTCGTGGCATCAGAGACAAATTCATTACAGTATTTTGTCTGATGACCTATTCTGATGTACCAACTATGTCTAGTGGCATTTTCTTCTTAGTTTTTTATTTGCTAAAGAAAATATACTCCATTTCTAAAACTTTGGTATCGAATAAAGTGATTATTTTTTACAACCCCCTTATTATTTTTTGGACATGATATTTCTGATTTTCAGAAATTAATGCAAATCGAGAAGTATATCGTGAGAGCCGAGATACTTGGACAACTGGTCAGTTCCTCCAGCGGTACTTTGCCTTTAAATGGTGTGTGTGGCACTCTGCCATTTCAGACACATACGGGAGACTGTTTCCTGGACAATATGATGCATGAAAGGAGCAGAAATAAATGATTTTTCTAATTAACATTTTATGGTGTGTGGTTTTTGTCATTTTGGTTTTGATACAGGATCTCACTGTGTAGCTCTGTCTGGCCTGGAATTTGCTGTGTAGATCAGTCTGCCTCTGCTTCCTGAGTGCTGAGATCAAAGGTGTGTGCCACCAGAACCAGCTTAATTGAATTAACTTTTTTATCTGTAAGTAAGTTCCATCTTGTGGTGTTCCTTAGTCAAGCCCAAGATCTCCAACTATATTGTTAGGTATCAGTTCCAAAGGGTACCCTTATCTCTACCAAATGGGCAGGCCCACAGATGTGTCCAAAATTGAGTAGGCCCAGTTCAACCTGGACTATAGGAAGATTTCTGGCAGTTAGATAAAAGCCATCATTCATATCAGGAAGTTGTGAAACCTGTTCCCATCTGCCAAAAGGAGTCGGTTCTCTTTGGCAGAAAGACATGAATCCATTAACATATACCTGTGGCTGCATATGGAAGCCCATGCCAGCCTCCAGGATCCCTTAGTCCCTGTT
This sequence comes from Peromyscus melanophrys, assembly GCA_902168415.1. Taxonomy (NCBI): domain Eukaryota; kingdom Metazoa; phylum Chordata; class Mammalia; order Rodentia; family Cricetidae; genus Peromyscus; species Peromyscus melanophrys. The sequence goes on along the minus strand of CABHPR010132048.1, from coordinate 15,622 downwards.
CACAAGTACTTGTTAGACATTTCAAAGCCCGTACCCTAACACTAATCTGCTCCTACATATCCCCCCTCCCCTGCTGCTCTCGCCTTTCTCCATTTCTCTATCTCTTGCTGTGCTCTAGTCTATGGTCTGAACTGTTCCCTCCCACCGTCCCACTTCCCCAGCCCCGCATATCCAGTCTTTCTGTCTGTCTGGACTCCTGCAGTTGCCTTTGGGTGTTTTCTCATGGTCACAGTAAAAACCTTAAGCATACCATGAAGGGGTCATGTTGGCAATTCTTTACTGTGCCTTCTTGAGTAGGAGAATTAGTTCTTCCTGAGGAAACAGTTCCACATTCCTATAGATCTGCAAGCACAGCTGTGTGCTCCCATCAGAGCTGTGGCTGGTAGATGACGGTTGCTGCCTCACGTTGGTTTTCAGGAACATGTTTTGAACACTCCTAGACTATGCTTGTGTAGTTTTTCTGGCCAGGTCTTTCAGTTCTTCCACAGGCCATGACCCTTCTCTCATAGATCAATTCATTCTGCTCAGAAAATCTAAGTTTACAGTAAGATTCCTCCCTCAATGGAGTCTCATGCCTTCTAGTTCCAAGGGTGAGCATTCGCCGATCATTAATGAAGATGCATTCATTTATTCCGAAAGCGCTGAGCACAGGATGAATAAGATGAACAAAGGTTGTGCCCTCTAGAGCTGGCATTCAGTCATCAACAGATCGAAATGTTAGAAGCTGTCAGGTACTCGGATGCAACGGCAAAATGAACCACGTGTACCAGTGATGGGCACAGAGCAAAGGGGTGCCTGTGCTTTAAGCTCTGAGAAGGGAAAATGACCCACTGATATCGTTCAGAGTTCAAGGCCTGATTCAGCATGGATGCACTTGCTGTTTGACTCTTGGACCATCTTTTAAAACCTTGAGTTAGGTGGGCAAAAGTGACAGCAATCCAGCCAGGTCTCCCTTTCATCTATTGATGGACAGTTCCTACTGTCTACCACTAGGTGGTGCTACACTGATGGTATATTTCTATTTCAAAACCATTTTGAGGTAATTTTTTTTTTTTTAAGATTTACTTATTTTATGTGCATTGATGTTTTGCCTGCATGTATGTCTGTATGAGGGTGTTGGATTCTCTGGAACCAGAGTTACAGACAGTTGTGAGCTGCCATATGGGATCTGGGAATCAAACGTGGGTCCTCTGGAAGAGCAGCCAGTGCTCTTAACCGCTGAGCCATCTCTCCAGCCCTGGGTAATCATTTCTTTAGCCAGTACAGTAAAATATTTAATCAGTGAAATATTACCATTTAAATCAATAATATTTTGAAGTATATAATTAATTATATAAAATATTTTGTTAGTAAAAAGTACGATGTTTATGTGAAGAAAAAATGATCCATACTAGGTATAAAGTATTTTAGGGGGCATGAATCAACATCACAGTGTGTGGGAAAACTGCTAAGCATTATTTACTAGGTAGGTGAGTGTAGAATGAGTTTGCCTACCGGACTGGAGACAAACATCTTTGATTTATCATGTAGCTCTCCTGAGAGGGGATGCTGAAAAGTATAAAAAGGTTTTGTGGAATTAACTTGTCTGAAAGGAAAAGGAAGGGGGTGGAATTAGGCAGGAAAAGCTGGCAGGCGGTGCCAAGCCATCACGGGCTGGCAGGCCATAGCTCCAGAGTGAAGCTTGCCTGTCAGGGCAGTATGGCAGGTGGAAGTGGCTAGACACTGGTCGTTGGAGGTCACCCCAAGAGCAGCATTTGACTAGGAAGTTTGGGTAAACCTGATGAAGCTAACAGCTGGGTTTGTCATCTTGCCCCACACTACAGTGAAGCCTTCTTCAAGGGAGAGGTGAGTGACACGTGGAGGTTATGAATGATTTGTCTTAGTTCTCTTCTGTTGATTGGTAAAAGTACTGAAAGGAAAAGAATTTATTCTGGTTACTAGTCAGTGGACCTGTATTTCAGCTCTTCCAATGGCCAGCGTGCAACCTTCAGCAAAATACTTAGACTCTCTGAGCCTCATTTTCTCTTAGGAAACTGAAGAGCATCATAGGGTGCTCTAAGAATGAAGGGAAGTAGTGCCCACTTCCTGGTTGCATTAGATGCTCTTTAAATCCTGGTCCTGAGCTTCCTTGGGGTTAGGCTTCCCCCTCTCATTGCCATCCTTTTATTTAATCTGTATTTGTACGTTCTCCTCTGGGCGTGGGAGTGGTGGAAATGGGCACACGCAGGCATGTGCGATAAATATGATTGACTACAGAATGTCTGCTCTCATTTTTACATCCACTTGACAATGTTTTTGAGATTTATGCAGGGTGGAAAGTTTCTAAGCAGTGTGACACCACTTGACTAAAGGCCAAGGAGCTGCCTGGTGTAATGGATGACAGCCCCTCTTCACAGAGTCTGTCCTTGGAGCTCCCTGTCAAGGATGAACCTTCACACATGCCAGTGAGTGCCTGTGTCTGCCACGGGTCCACCTCAGAACATTGTCTCCTCATAGCAGAGGGTGAGCGCCAGTCTAAACAACACTCAGGGTATGACCACGTAAGTGCACTGGAGAAACTGTAATTCACCATTTTATTTTAACTGGGATGACTATTGTTTCCAAACATGACTGTAACAATAGCTCTTACTCACATGTTTCATACAAAGCAACCATCCCGATTTCCCTAGCCAGTGAAATGCCCTCGCCCTGTGACTGTTTTGATCCAAAGATGGCAGAAGTGTCACCATGCCAGTCCTGGGTAGTTTAACAGGCCTGGCAGCTTCTGCTTCCGGCCTCTTAGAAGGCTCCTTCTTGGGATGTGCCCTCTGAAAACCCAGCTTCAAGATCATAAGAATCCCAAACCACACAAGAAGCCATATGTAGCCGCTCCTGTCAACACCAGCTGAACTTGGAACTGACCACTCGCTCAGCTGCTGGTCGTGGGTGCCCACACCCAGCTGTCTTCCAACTGTAGCTGTGTGAGGATACCCAAGGGAGGACTGCCTAGTGGAGCCCGGCTGGTTTGCAGGACTTGGGAGCTAGGGATAAACTTGTTTTCAGCCACTTCTAGGTTTAGGGGTGCCTTTTGTATAGTGAGAGATAATGGATGGAGTTATTACTTCGGCTTTGGGATCAAGAGGTGATGTCTGGAAAGCGGCAGGATCTTGAGATAGAGATGGAAAACACGGGAAAGTTTTTCAGAAGACCATTAGGGACATGGAAAGACCTTGAGGGAACTCAAGCTCTGAAGACAGGGAGGAAAATGACCCTGGAGGCTGGAAGTAGGGCCCTTGTGTAAGGGTGGATTCCTTGCTAACTCTGCCTGCCTTTGCTAACGTCGAAAACAGCTCAGAATGAACTCACTGTCCAGTAGAGGAGATCTGGCAGAAAGCATCGAGGTCAGCTTTCTTCTAAATGGATTTGGTGGAATTTGAGAAGAGAGATGAGCTAAAGAAGGGGCTACCCTCTGGGCATAGTGGTGGCACACACCTTTAATCCCAGCACTCGGGAGGCAGAGGCAGGTAGATCTCTGTGAGTTCAAAGCCAGCCTGGTCTACACAGGGAGTTCTAGGACAGCCAGAGCTACATAGTGAGACCATCTTGGAAACAAACAAACAAACAAACAAACAAACAAACAAACAGTTTGCTCAGTTCCTGAATGGAGAGGACATAGCCCAGAACAATCTTGTCGGCAAGTGAATTCATGCTATTCTTCAAATGAGCTTATCTGAGAAAATTTCCTTATTCTTGAAAAAAAGACTTTGTTGTTCAGTTTCATTGCTGACTGTTGGTAAGCCACATTTCTGCGTCCAGCTCATGTCGGTTCATGAGTACTAGTTGACTAGTCTTTTCCAGCTTACAAAGACCTTCACTTTATGTCGTCTCCTTTCTCCTCCCCATCCTGACGTAGTGAGAGAACCACTGTTGGTACACAGTACTGAAAACAGCACAGCCGCCCCTCCTTCCCCTCCGGTCGCAGGATTCCAGCTGTTGCCTGGCTTGGCGCTTTCAGTAGATTCCCTCCCTCTGCAGGGTGAAGTAACTGACTCACTGTGAGGAAGGGGCATGTTAAACCAGAGACACACGCATTAGCCATATTGGAAACACCATTGGATCCTTCCTGTACCTCCTTGTCCAAACTTCTCGTCAGCCTTTGCTTTAAGGAGATATCTATTATTATTGGGAATGTGTAAGCATTGTAGTAAGTTTGCTCACGTGTAAAATCAGCGTCTTGGCTCAGATGATCTCTACATCTCCAAATATCCTATTTGATAGTCCTCTTCATCTTTCCTACTCTTCTGATGCATCTGTTTTCTCAGATGCTGCAGCTCAGTCCCATTTGACCAGCAGATGGGGCTCTTGACATCCGAATAGGACTTGAGTCCTCTGGGAGCATCAATGGTTTGTTAATTCCAAGAGACGGTTACTGATTGCTTACTGTTCACATTAGACTTTGGCCTAGGCATGATCCTTCCATGGGTTCATATTTATGTAATTATGTTCTCAGGCCCACGTCAATGATTGATTTTATGTGTGGGAAGGATTTCAGTGACACATTCACCACACAAGAGAAATGTCTCCGTGGTGAATGAAACAGACAGTGATAGAACAGTGATAGTGTTAATTGTCAGTCTGATTTAGTGGCCCTTGCATTCCAGGATAGCCTAAGAGATGAAGCTCATTCTTCTGATCTGTAGAATTTAGGAACTGGAACATACATCTTATTACTATTATGATCATAAACCGGACATAGGAGCCATGGAAATCCAAAACATTTTAAAATCACATGTAAATTTATAATACATACAGATGTTATCTTAAATGGACACTAATGACCCACTCCACAGGTATCTCATATAATGATTCCAAACAGGGATTTAATGACCCTCAAACTTCATTTTCTCTGCTTTTTCCAATATTCCCTGTGGCTCTCCGGTATTAGTTATTATTCTTCATAGACAGCCACATTCAGTTATAAGGTGTGGGCTATGTTTCTGTTTAGGATTTCTAATAAGTGCCCCGAGAGCTGCACTGGAGCCTCTGACACCATCTCATGGTGTTTCAACAATCAAATGAAAACCAGGTCAAACCCCGAAGGTTCCCCTCAAAGCCAGGGCAGAACTAACAGCCAGTCCTTGTTCCTAAACTTGGACACATCGTGTTTCCCGTGGTGTCTGGGTCTCTTCACTGGGTGTCCAGAGGTAGAAAGCACCCGTGCGGTTTGTTACAGCACATCCATCGTGTCTGGACCTGGGGCTTCACATCACGTTGAGCACTGCACCTGGTCGGTATTTTGAGAAGAAGACAAAGACTGAATATCTTTAAAGGGAGGCTTGCCTTTTCTTTCTCCCCCCAGGGTCCTCTGTAGAAATGTCACATACCCTTGTAACTAAAGTAAAACCTGAATAAGTCAGTTCCCTCAAGAAGGCTGATTGTTTCCCTCATTCAGACTCGTGCTGGCCCTCTTCCTTGCTTCTACAGCACAGGGTGAACAGAGAGCAAAGTCACCGTCTTCCTTTGCATGGTGGGACTTCCAACACAGTAAATGCCTGGTTCTTCTCTTTCAAAGGCTTTATTGCTGGAAAGCTTTGATCTCTGTCTTAGTTAGGATTTCTATTGCTGAGATGAAACACCAGGACCACAGAAACTTGGGGAGGAAAGGGTTTATTTGGCTCACACTTCCACATCACTGTTTATCATCAAAGGAAGTCAGGGCAGGAACTCAAACAGGACAGGAACCTGGAGGCAGCAGCTGATGCAGAGGCCAC
>CABHPR010132047.1:2155-24966 GCA_902168415.1 Peromyscus melanophrys | reverse complement strand
AAAGTTGAATTGTATATTAAAAAAAAAAGATAGTAATAAAAAAAAAAGAAAAAAAAAAGAATTTGAATATATTTTTGGTTGTGAGCCTAGCCTCTAATAGCCAAGGCATCTCTCCATTCTGTGAGTCAGGGGCATCAAGATCATGGTGGGGAAACCTACAGAGACAATGAAACTAAACGAGTGGGAACTCATGAAATTTAGACCAACACCTGTGGAGCCTCCACAGGACTGGACTAGACCCTCTGTATAAGCAAGACAGTTGTGTAGCTTGATCTGCTTAAGGGACTCCCTGGCAGTAGGATCAGGTTCCATCCCTGGTGCATGAGCTGGCTTTTTGGAGCCCACTACCTATGGTGGGACACCTTGCACAGCCTTGAGGCAGGGGAGGGCCTTGGACCTGCCTCTACTGAATGTACCAGGCTCTGCTGACTCTCCATGGGAGGCCTTACCTTCTTGTAGGAGGGAATGGGGGGGTGTGTTGGGGGGAAGGCTGGAGGGGCAGGAGGAGGGAAGAGGGGGATCTATGATTGGTATGTAAGATGAATAAAAAATTTAATAAAGAAAAGAATTTGAATATATTGTCTCTGCTTCCTGATGATGCAAAGGTCAATGGGTTTTGACAGACGCATAGTGCGTATAGCAAAAAATCTTGAATCATACAGGATAGTTTCACTGCCCTAAAGCAGTACTCGGTTCTTTGGTCAATCAGTTCCTGAACCAACGGAAAGTTTGCTCTTTTTGTCATTTTGCCTTTCCTAGAATGTTACACAATTGGGATCAGGTAAAGTAGCCATTTCAGACTGAGGATTAGGATCAGATAACATGTAGCAATTTCAGACTGAGGATTGGGATCAGATAACATGTAGCCATTTCAGACTGGTTCCTTTCGCTTAGCGATATTCATTTAAAATCCAGCCATGTTTGTTTTTATAGCTTGATTACTTATTTATTCTTAATGCTGATTTCCTTGTATATCTGCCTTTGAGTATTACAAATGTACATAAGCAATTCTACAGAGAAAATATGGTTAGCAGTATTAAAAGGATTGAAAGTTCATTTTTAAAACATGAACTTCACTTTTATATCTGATGTAAAAACTCAAAAGTTAATCACAGATTATAAAATTATACATTTTCAAGAAAATCTTTATAACCTAGATTTAAACAAATAGTTCTTGGATGGAACTGTAGAACCATAAATAATAAACGAAGTTTGTAAGTTGGACTTCACCAAAATTAAAACCATTTTCACATAAAAATACTCTTTTCAGAATGAAAGGACTATCTATAGTACAGAGAAAAACATTTTCCAACTAGGAGTCCAACGAAGTATTTGATTCCAAAATGTATAAATAATGCTTGAAACCTAACAGTGAGGAAGCAAACTATAACTATCAACCTGGCAAAGATCAAACTGATATTTCATCCTGAGCTAGACTGGAAGTCATGCCTGGTACTGGAAACACGGCGAACTACCCGGGGCTAGTGACGTCACGGATTTTGGAGGAGAACCTGCACCTGCCACTTTACTCAGACAGCATAATCTCTAACTACATTCTAAATTTTTGTCCTTATACCCATGGATAAGTGTAGTCCTCACCCATCATCAAGGAAAGAAACTTCTTGCAACAGATGGAGAATACTACAGCAAATCACAACCAATCAAAATGCAGAGGTGTGGCAGAGACCCACAACTGGACAATGTGCAGAGAGTGGGGGACTTTGGAGCACCCAGTCCTAATGGGGATGTCTTTATTAAACTCCTCCCCTAAGTGTTCAGGGAGCTATGCAGAAGAGGAGGCAGAAAGATTATAAAGATGGTGTGGGTAACTCCAAGGAAACAGCGTCTTCCAGATACAACAAACTGAGGCACACATGAACTCACAGGCTGTGGCAGCATGCATGCACAATCCAGATGGGGTACTAGAACGGAGAGGGGGCAAAGGACACAGGCTCCCACTCCTGACCTAGAGGCTATCTGCAATTGATACCTGCAGGCGAAGGAAAAAGATAGTTTCTCCAACGGAGTCTTACTGGGTCTATTAACCACAGTGCAGGGCAGACCCCATTCCAGTAGTACTTGGCCAAACCCCACACAAACTCAATGGTATTTTTGTAGACTTTTGATCTTTCTTGCTTATTTTGGGCATTTTTGTCTTATGAATCTTTTGCTTGTTTATTTTGATTTTTGTTTTTATGTTTATTTCTTTTTTGTTGATATTATTTTTGTCTATTTGTTGAGAGAGACACGTAGAGAGATCAAAAGCACACAAAGCTGGGTGTGGAGGGAGGTGGGGAGGATCTGAGAGGAACTGGAATTGGAAGACGGTAAGAACCAGAGGATGAGGGGTTCGCTGTGAGACCCCTGTGATGACGGAAACTGTACTTATGAAGTCTCTCTGACGAGACTGCCAGAAGGTGAGCTGAGTACGGGCAACAACAATAGACATGCCAAAGTGGATAGAAAAAGCCCAGGAGGCCTCAACCCTACAGAAAGAACTACAGGCAATGAAGGAATGCGGAGAATGGGAGAAACGGTCTTCCCCAGGGAAGGGCACACCTATTGGTTATCCAATACACAGTGGTCAGCCCTGAAAACATACATACAAGTAACATTATACAGACTGAACAAGCTATACTGAGGAATATGCATGTGTATACATATACATGTATGCATGCAATAATAACTAGTGAAAATCAAAAGAATGGTTTTGAACGAGAACAAGGAGGGTTATATGGAAGTGTTTGGAGGGGGAAAAGGGAAGGGAGAAATGATGTAATTATATTATAATATCAAAAAATAAAAGCAATTAAGAAAAGAAACTCCATTACCTGAGAGAATTACAATGCTTAGCCACGCACTTCTTGGAATTCCCCTACATTTCCCTGGCTCATTTGTTTGACATTCACCATATATGTATCTTTACTACTCTTAGGATATTTCAGATACAATTTTTACCTCTGCCTAAAATGCATTTCCTCTAAATATTCTGACTCTCTTAAGTCTTTCAAAATTTTCGCCAGTGTTTCCTCCTTAATGAATGTTTTTGTCTTCATCCTGGAACTTCCAATTCACTGTCTATTTTTCTTTTCCTCATAGCATTTATCTTATTCTAACAAATTATATAAAATATTGGTGTTTATTGTTCATTGATCATCCGTACATACAAATAGGTAAATTTTATAGAGGTAGACATTCAAGTATATTTAGGATGAATCCCACTATCTGGTGTATTGCAGATGATCAATATGTATTTATAGACCGTGTAAAGGAAGTTAGGTTGTTACCCAGCATCTTTCAGATAATATGGTATCAAATATAAAAAAAGTTATCATTTTATGTTTTACTAATTTAGTGGTTAGTTATAGAATAGTGAGCCTACATTAGAAAAGAATCCCTAATTGTAAGACTAATTATTCTTTATCAATGCAGCTTTTTATTTCCACGTCTTTTTTTTCTTTCCTTTTTTTTTGTTATGGTTCACAGACATACCAAGGCAGATAATTAATTTTTTTCCTAATGCTCTTTTTAAAAAGTTTAGTTTAAAGCCGGGCATGGTGGCACAAGCCTTTAATCCTAGCACCCGGGAGTCAGAGGCAGGCAGATCTGAGTTTGAGGCCAGCCTGGCTTACAGAGTGAGTTCTAGGACAGCCAGGGCTACACAGAGAAACCCTGTCTTAAAAAAAAAAAAACCAAAAAAAAGAGGTTACTTTAAGCCATTGTTGTTAAAAGATACTGATGGAAACACTTGTCTTTGGAAGGAAGAAATTAAGTTACAATAGACAAGGGTTTACTTTTAATTCACTTCAAATATGAAACTGGGCATAAGGAAAGCAGATCGGACCTATCAGAATCAAGGAAGTAAATGCCATTGTCCTGGAACAAATTGGGTGAAATCACAGAAGCAGAAGGGTGGCTGATTCCAATATTACCTTGATGCTTACTCACAAAGTTGAGGATTTTGCATATGTCTCCAATAGGAAGCAGTTAGAAGAAAGTATTTGGTTTCGCAGTGTTGCCACAACCAGATATTGTGGATGCTTCAGCAATTAGTTAGTCCTTAGCTTAAAACTCATGTTTGGACTTATAGATGCTACCATGCCTCCTATTTATTTGTTTTATAAAACAGATCAAGTGATGGAGATTTTTAAATGTAGTTTTAAAAAAAGATTTATTTATTTTTATTTTATGTGCATTGGTGTTTGCCTGCATGTATGTCTATATGAGGGTTGGAATCCCTGGAACTAGAGTTACAGACGGTTATGATCTGCCATGTGGGTGCAGGGATTAACCAGGCTCCCCTGGAAGAGAAGATAATGCTCTTAACCACTGAGCAATCTTTCCAGACCCCCCAAAAGTAGTTTTTACATGAAAGCCTTTTTGATTAAAATGCCCTTTTACTCTTTGACAAATGTGTTCAGAAAGCTGTAGCCTGCTCACTCGCTTTGGAGCTACAAAAACGCTGGGATTCAAGACCTGGGCAAAGTGAACACAAATGTTTGGTATCTACTGAATTCATCCTAAAACAGGGAGATGGAATTGAAGAACCACTGGGACGTGCAATTACACATTGTAAGAACCTCAGAGTCAGAGCTGGGGAGCAATTGACCAAAAGACTAGCAGAGTCTGGGTTTTGCAGAGAGTGTCTTTTCAAGTAGTGTTTGAGGGGATCTGAGCAGTGAGAGTTTATTCATGAAGTGAGATAAGGTGGAGGAGACTTTTAAGTCAGAGGAAACACTATTACAAAAAGCCTTAAGGTGTGAAATAGGGGAGTAGAAAAAAGGGCAAAGTGAAGGAGCTTGTTGAGGGGAGCTGTTCGATAAAAGATAGGAAAAGTCACCATCATTCAGTTTAAGGATGCCAAAGGGAACCCAAATCTATCCATAAAAGGTAAGCCTCAGCTTCTTGAGAAGCCATGGAAATTCTGTACAGAATTCACATGTTCAAAATTGGGCTTCAAAGATGTCACGCCTTGTGCCCAACTGTGCGAAACCAGCTGGAGCAGAGCTGTTGAAGTAACAGAATACTTAGTTAAGTGGCTACTTGAGATTAATAGTCAGACAAGTAACAATTTGGACTAAAGTGTTTTGTGCTAGTGAGTTAGGAAAGTATTGTAGCATTTTAGGCAAAGATTGGAGTGTTTTGTCCGGCAATGGTGGTAATGGTGATGGAGCAGAATGATTTTGCTGTCAATAGTTGTCCCCTATCTTCCGTGTCCTGTGGAGCACTGTAGATCATCCATGTAGCAGATGGAATGGATCAGCTATCTGGTGTCAATTGATGCATAGTTTGCAGTCATAAATACATGGTTTAATGAGTCTCATTTTGGAATCAAGTGATAGCGCAATCTTTTTAAGGACTCAGATTTCCAACAGGATCTTCTTGTAGTTTGAAGAATGACAGCACGATGCTGTTGGGCATGACGATGCAGATAATTAGTCAAAGCTCCAAGGAAACACCAGAAGAGGAGGACCTTTGACTCAGGAGCTGCTGCAGTGGCTGGCAGCTAGCACAGCAGCAGGAGGTAGGGAGTGACAGACAGGCAAGGCAGATGTTCAGCTGAGCTCCTCCATCTGGACGGGAACTTTTGGTTCCCTTGCTCTTTCCCAGCCGTACAGCAAGCAAGCGCCAGCGATGCATCTTCATTAGGACGAGCAGGGCCTTGGGTAGGAAAAAAGCAATCTCCACTTACTGCAAGCCAGGGGGTCAGTGCAAACCCGGTCCCACACTGGGATTGAAGAGGGAGAGTGTGGGATGAAAAGCTGTTCAAGGTTTTTCTCTGGAAGAGAGTTTGTTGACAGTGTTAAAGGAAGCCATCTAATCACAGCCTGCTTTAGTGAAGGGAGGAAATGATGACAGATAGGCGCCTTATCGAATAATTAATTGTTCTAGGCGTGTGTTAAGCTGTGCTTACACCTTCCTTCTTACTTCTTAGTTCCCAGTCCTTCCTGCACTTCCCCCATCAGGACTTTCTTATTGTTATGTAAAGACCCAACCTTATTATTTTCTCACATACTTTCCATCCTGTCCTGAGTTCTCTCTTTCCAAGACTATATACATGCTTGTTCTCTCATTCAATATTCTAAAGACCATATCCAAAAAGAGGGCATCTGACTCCTCTTTTCCCAAATAATACTTTGTTACCCTCTGGACTTTCCCTTGGCTGTATTTCACCAGCATGGTGTTCTGCTTTGCTTAGCTATCAAAGGCACACATTTGCTTGTTTGTTTATTTCCCCAATTAGAATGAAATTTCTGTCATGTGTAAATTCTGACAGCCTTCCTCCTTGTGCCCTCCTCCATGTCTGGGACCATTCATGTGCCCGATGGGTCCTTAAGAAGAACAGCTATGAGTGAGCAAATGAACCTCATTTGGTATTCTGAGTACAATTGGAGAAGTAGGTATTGTTGTTATCCAATTTGACAGAGGAGGAAACGAGGCTAAGGATTTTATGAAAAATCAAACAGATATTGATTTCAGAGTCTAATCTTCTTACTTAAGCTATTCTGTACCACTTTAATCTTTGATTTTTCTCTGTATCACATAAGCTGAAGAGAAGGAAGAGGAAATACTGTTTACCCTGGCTACCAAAGCTGTGCACTTGCTATAGATATTGTCACACGTATAACATGGGGGTGGCATGACAGGAAGAGATGGGTGAATATTGCCTAGGCGTACTAGACATAAGAAAGCTTTTGTAATCTGGGTGTGGTGGTCCATGTCTTTAATCCCAAAACTCTGGAGGCAGAGGCAGATAGATTTCTTTGAATTCTAGGCCAGCCAGGGCTGCATAATGAGACCCTGGAGAGAGAGAGAGAGAGAGAGAGAGAGAGAGAGAGAGAGAGTTAGTTTTGTGAGATGGAAGGTAGGAACAGACTGAATATCCTCTGAGCATTTATCATTCAAATGACCTCTACCTTAGTTATAGTAGAACTTCCCTGTCTGTGTCTCAGAGCAGAGACATTGGCATGATATATCGACTGAAGGGTAGACACTGACCTTTGTGGACAAAGGATAAGTGAGACAAAAATGTCCAAGACATATCTTCAAGAAGAAAAATTATATCCCCGCGTCCCGTAAAGAGGAAGCCCTATAATCTTAGATCTTTTCTTCGCATTGCTGTGTCTCCAGAAGAGAAAGTGGTGATAGGATTCAATTGTGTAAATGTCACTGGGATATGGCAAAGTGTGCAAACAACAGTGTGATTGTGCTCCAGCATTTCACAGCCAGTGCGCAGTGGAGCCTGTTCACACACACTTTGGTTTACCACCTATTAAACGCTTTCAGTGAGTGGCCACTATATGAAGTATACTTCTCCATAGCTCGGTTCAGTTCTAGCTCGTTTAGAAAACTAGATGCTTTCTTTCAAATAAGTGATGACTGTGCCTTTGAATAGTTATTGTTGTGTATGTTCGTGGTTTTAGAAATATTTCTTCATTGTTCACAAGAACATTGTCAAATTATATGTGTTCAAATGATTTTTGCCAGCACAGAAGAGTGAAACTACAAATGTAATGTTGTATATCAAAAGTGGAAATGTAGAAAATGTGTATAAAGTCAAATTATTTAAGAATGAAATGGTCCAGATAATTAAAGTATTTGGTTACTGAGGCACAATACTTTTATGGTTTGTATCTGAAATGCCCTCTGCCCCAACAGGCTTCTGTTTTGAAGCCTTGTTCCCCAAACCATAGTACTGTTTTGGAGTGCTGTGGACCATTTGGGAGGTGAGGCCTCCCTAGTGGAAGTCACTGGAAGAAGACCTTTGAAAGTTACAGCCTGGCTTGTGTTTTTGCTCTTCCTTCTTGGTCTGCTCAGATATGATGAGCCTTTGCCGCAAAGTGTCGTCTGCCATGCCTAACCAGCCTGATGGACTGAGACCCTTTGAAACTGTGAGACAAAATGGATCTTTTCTCCTCTAAGCAGATTTGTGAGGGATTGTTACAGTGATTAAAAAAAAAAAAAAGGCTAAGACAGATATATTTTCCTTCTTCTCCAACTCAAAGAGATCTTTAAAAAATTCATTTCCTTTCACTCATTCATTCCCTCATTCTGCTGTGGTCTGCTACATAGCCTAGGCTGGCCCTGAACTCCTACTTCGGCCTCCTGAGTGTTGATTACAGGAGTCTACCAACGTCCCTGTACCTGAAAGTCTGTAATAACATTTGAGTTCATTCTCCTGCCGTTAAGCTGATCAGACTGGATTTTAATTACCTGTTTTAGAGTTCATCAGGAAAATCTTCCCATTTATCAATTTTCATTGGCAGATGAGAAGAGAGATAAAAAGATTTGATTAAATGTCAACTGATTGTAGATGATAGGAAGACTTCTGAAAATTTCACTTCACAAAATGGTAAAACAGTAGCTAAAATGATAGCAGTTTGAATTCCAAAGCTCTGGTTATTTTGATACTTTTTAAAAATGAAATACTGATATTTGTTTTTTCTTTTTGAGTATCAATTTTATCTCCCCCATTGTACATTTCCTTTGTTACAATGCTAGTTACAGATTTTTAGCAAGCACCAGAACCTCAATTTTAATGGTAGGTTTTACGATCACTTGATTTAATCAATTTAAAACAATACTTACATTTTCATCTCTCCTCTTTGTATTATAAAGAAAATAAGAATGACAGTCTTAGGAGGGAAAAAAATCCAAATGAAATGCATAGTTCTTCAAAAATCTTAAGAGTAAATATACATATATATTTGTGTGTGGGGTACATACATATCCTATTTAATATATATATATATATATATATATATATATTCTAAATAAAACAAGTACATAGTTTGTACAATTTATTATCATGATGTTAATGTATATTACTACCTTGTTTATATTTAAGAAATTGTTATGGAGTGCTCACACATGCAAGACATTATTCTAACAGCTCTATGGATTCTTTGTCTCTTCCTTAATTCTAATAACATCCTTTATGAGATCACTACTATTAGCCCCCTTTTACACATAATGAAATGTGATATGGAGAGGTTGCACATTTTTCTAAAGTCATAGTAGTAATAAGTGGTTTATTACAAACCTTTACAATATGGGCTTCTAACTACTATAGTCTGCTGTTAATCTTGATTGCTCAAAGGACAGAAGTGTTCCAAATGTCAATTTCCAGTACCTATCATTGTTTGCAACTATTAATATCAAAAATAGATGAGTTTTATGGCCTCCCTCTCTTAAGAATAGGAAATGAATATTTTATAAGTATTGCACTTATGCATGCTATTTACTCATGTGCCACAATAAAAATACAGTTATAATTACATCGGCGTTCTGACATTTCCTTCTATTTTGTTCTCTCCAAGGATTTTAACATTTACAGATGATCCCAGAGGAGACTGATGGGAATGTGTCAGTTTTGGTCAGTGGGTCACTCTAATTCTACTTGATGCCTATATTACCTTTGGGTAATGTTTTTCCCCCATTCTGTCAGAATTCAGGATGTATGCCTCCTTGACTTTTTATTATGGTGTGTTTTTAATAGCCAAAGAACATCAGCTATTCAAAATTCTTTACGCAAAATAACACCAGAAGAGACAAAATTCCCATTATGACTTAGATTATAATATGAACAAACATCTAACTTGGTTTTCTAAAATTAATTTAATATTGCTGTCAAGTATTTTCTTTTAACGATTCCCTCTGGTGGAAGAAAATAAAATTTAAAAAACAAAGTAAACTTTCTCCTATGTGAGCTGGGGCTTCTCTAGTTTAAAAAAGTTTTCTGTGGATAAAAACAGTCTGTTAAGGAGTTGATGCTCCCTCTTAAGGCTGTTTTGTCCTGGGAGGATCCGTAGAATGTGTCACTGGAGAATGTGATTCTTAGGGTGACTGGCATCTGTTACAACTCACTGCAGACTGAGTTATTGGCACTGATTTGGAGTTCCTTTCTTCCCAAGATCTCTTTGTCCTAAGTCTTGTCTTCTGTCTCTTTGACCCTGCCAGTGCATATAGCAAACCATTTCCAAGGTTAAAAAAATATAACAGATGCTTTTCAACCAAATAAGACATCAAATTAAAATGCAGCATATTTAAGGGAAGATGAACCCATCAGTCAAGACAACATCGTGAATGGGGTTAGAATACAGACAAGAGTGAATTTCGTGAACAGATTTTCTTTAGAGAATATTACTCTAAAATCTATAACCAGACAGTTTGCCAAAGAAACAGAACTGTGTGTTTGTGTAGAAAGGAGAAAGAGGGAGAGAGAGAGAGAGAGACAGAGAGAGACAGAGAGAGACAGAGAGAGACAGAGACACAGAGAGACAGAGAGTCATAGTTCTTTTTCTGATATGATGACTTCTGAATGGTCTATGTCATCGGTGGTCCTACCTTGGATAATTGTTGTAAGTTTTCATTAAATCAATCACAGGTCAATGTGATACCAAGACTCAACATAAGGCACATATTCTTTCTTATTTCCATTGTAGTGTAGTCGCCTAATTTCTCTCTATTTCTGTAAAGAATAAAATGGGATGGATGTTCCTTTATACAAAGCCTGGTTGAACATTGGTGCTTCCAAAAGAACTGCTGGAAGAGACCACATCTGGAGTTACCAGGGCTTATGGGGCCTTGTTCATATCAGACTGTGTCAAAGAAGTCTTAATAAAGATGGACAGCATTGCTGGAAAACTGAATTTAGAGAATTACATGTTCACTGGTGGCCAAGGAAATAATGTATGAATTTTGTCTCACACGAGAGCGCCAGTAGAACTATTTTAGGCTCTAATTAAGAACTTCCAGTGGTGAAACTCCGTGTAGAATGGGACACTGGAGAACTAGATAAAGGAGACATCATATCCATATCATTGGAGCTGTTCCCAGAGAGACTCAGAGGAGAAGCAGCTTCTGGAAGCCTCACAGAAGGGCCTGGTGTATACATCTGCCTGGTTTGGAGAGTATGATCTGCCACTGTTGTTTCTGTGGTACGTGGAGCACAGCCTCTTCCCTAAGATGCTCCCTGCCTCCTTCACCTACACCCAGGAGAATGGGTATGATGGTTAGCTGTTAACTGTCAACTTGACTCAAACTGGGATCATCTGTTAATGAGACAGCGCCTTGATAAGGGATTGACTACATAGGGTTCTCCTGTGGGGGATTGCTTGGTTTAAGTTCACAGAAGTTGTAAAGTCCCAGGATGTTCTCTCTCATATTGCTCTTTCTTCTAATCTTTAACTTCTTCCTAGCTCTAGACAACACTCAACTTCATCTTCCTCTCTGGCAGAAGTGTCTGCCCTCCCATGTTGTGGCTTGTTCATTTTTTAAAATTACCCATTACATGCTTTTTTAAATTTAAGTTTTGAGATTATAACATAGTTAGAACATTTTCCCTTCCCCTTTCTCTCTCCAAACCGTCCTATATACCTCTCCTATTCTCCTACAAATTCACGGCCTCTTTACT
Source organism: Peromyscus melanophrys (assembly GCA_902168415.1). Classification (NCBI taxonomy): domain Eukaryota; kingdom Metazoa; phylum Chordata; class Mammalia; order Rodentia; family Cricetidae; genus Peromyscus; species Peromyscus melanophrys. Next base: position 13,550 of record CABHPR010132047.1, on the reverse strand, counting down.
CACCATTATTGCATGCATATATGTGTATATATATACATATATTCCTAACTCTAACCTGTTCAGTGCATATGTTGCTTGCATGTCTAGCGTGTCTATTGCTGCCATCCTTGTTCAGCTCACATTTGGACAGTCATGTAGGTGAAACTTTATGGTTGTAACTTCTGATATTACTAAAAGACACAACCTCACAGCTGAACCCTTGATCGTCACTGTTTCTTGTTAGTGCTGTAGACTTAATGTAAGAAAGGATACAGGGAATGAGATGAGTTTTTAGCAAAGCCTTTTTTTTCCACACATAACCGTATGACTTTTCCTTTAGAAAGCTTCCTTTCTGCCCTCAGTGGGGCTTTATAGGTTAACTTGTCAGGGTAGAGAGGCATAGATAGACTACTTACTAAGTGTAGAATCTTTTTATTTCCTTTAATTGAAAGTAGATTTTTCTCTTCATGTAATATATCCTGATTATTGTTTCCCCCCCTCCACTCCTCCCAGCTCCTCTCCATAGTCCCCTCCCCTCTTGATCTACACCCTTTCTATCTCTCATTAGGAAAAAAACAGGTTTCTAATGGATATAATAAAATAAAATGTACTGTAGTAAGATAGAACAAAGCCTAACACACAAGACTAGGACAAAACATTCAAACAAAAGGAAAAGAGCCCAAGAAACGGCACGGGAAACAAATATAGATTTAGAGACTCAATTGTTTGCCCACTCACTCAGGAATCCCATAAAAATACTAAATTGTAAGCTGTAATATATATATATGCAAAGGACCTGCATAAGTAAAAAAAGAGAGAAAAAATATAAATAAAATAAAATAACATATAAAAATAAAATAAAAAAAAAGCCCCAACACAACATCATGAGATGGAGCTAAAGGAGTCACTGAATTTGGTTTTTGTTGGCCATCTATTGCTGGGCAGGCAGTATACTTTAAAAGTGGTTTGTTTCCCCAGTAAGACTGCCTTGGGTGAAATCAAATTTTCATTTGCATGTGGTTATCAATTAGAAATAGCTTCTGGATTAGGAATGGAGGCATGTGTCCGCTTCTTTCAGCTGTAGGACCACATCTGAGACAGACCCACGCAGGCCCTATGCATGCTACCTCAGTCTCTTTAGCTCATATGTGCATAAATCCTGTTGATTTACAGGGCCTTATTTCCTCAGTATCTTCCATCCCCTCTGGCTCTTATTCTCTTTCGGCCTTCTTGTCTGCAGGGTTCACTGAGTCCTGAGTGGAGGGATTTGATGGAGACATCCCTTTTTGGGCTGAATGTTCCAAGGTCTCTTATTATCTGCATATTTTCTGGCTGTGGGTCTCTGTATTTGTTCCTATGTGCTGTAGGAAGAAGCTTCTCTGATGATGGATGAACAAGGCACTTGATCTATGAGTCTAGCAGAATACCATTAGGAGTCATTTCACTGCTATATTCTTTTAGTAGAACAGAAGTATTAGATTTTACCCTAGGTCCCTGGGCTATATAGTTTCAGGTTCTTGGTCACTCAAACAGTATTGGATAATGGATTCAGTATAGTGGAGGGAGCCTTAAAACAAGTCAGATATCGGTTGATTACTCTGACAAGCTCTGTGCTACCATTGCCCTAGCATATCTTGCATGCAGGACATCATTGTAGATCAAAGAGTGTGTAGCTGGATTGTGTTTATGTTTCTCATTTGGTAGCCTGCAGAGTACCTTCATGTACAAAGACACTATAGCATAGGGGTGAAGGCTCTGTATAGGCACCAGCTTGACTTCTCCAAGGTTAATGAGCTGTGCAGGTGTTGTCTTCAGCAATGGGGTCTTGCCATCAGGCTATGGAGAATGCCTTAGAGTCTGTCCCTTGTTATATGATTGACTTCTCTCCTCTTGTGTGGTTACCTACAGATTCCTTCTCCTCTTCTCCACTCCCCCTCTTTCTTCTTTTCTTCCTCCTCTTTCTCCCCTTCCTCTCCCCTTCCCCTCCTCTTCCTCCTTACCTCACTCTCTTCCTTCTCCACTTCTGTGTCTAATCTTAAAGTTAAATTTCTAGCCTGGGTCAGAGAATTAGACTAACCCTATTTCTGTCTTTTAGTTTTCTTTTTATGAGTCATTTGTACAAGAAAGGATCAGCCATTGGATTTAACAAATGGCTAAGTGGGATATTAATTATATTAAACTCTGTTTAAAGGTGTGTGTATATGTAGGAAATAAAATCCTGGATTTTGCTATAGACAAAGAGATAATGAATATTCAACCAAACTGGTTTCTAATAACTGCAGCATCCTGTCTTAAAAAGAGTGTGGGTGTTCCTAGAGGGCCAGTGGGTAGAGAGGTAGATATGTATTTTCAGCAAAGACATTAATTGTGTAATTGGAATTTTTTTTTCCTAGCAGAATGCTGCATAAAACATCTGTATATGCATTTTCATTAAACATTCTTTTCAATCAGATAGATTTAAAGATTCTTGTTTGGGTGAAGTCAGACATGTCAGATCCTCAATCAGTTTGTAGTACATTGTAAAATAATACACTCAAAACAGAGCTAAGCTGTCAAGCTGTGACAATTTTGAATGAGGAAGATTTTCAAAAATTATGAGTGAGATATTTTAAATGTGTCCTTGACATCCACAGCACTATTCAAAATACTTCATCAGAGGCCTGTGCTTTAAAAATGTACTTGAAAATTAATGGAAGGAGTGCAATTTGTCAGTCTTTGTCTTAGCCAACGTCCCTGACATCCCTGACAGCTGTGGAGAATCTGCAGCGAGATGCCATCAAGTCTCTCTCTCTACCTGGGTGCAACTCGGTGCAGGAGGGATGGAGTGATCTCCTCAAAGGGCAGTTGGAAAGACCTGGAGCGAAGCTGCAACATAACAGGCTCCAGTGCAAGCCCTGTTGATACCTGCTTGAGCCGGTGGCACACTGCAAACTCCATTTGTCCTTCGCTGGGAGGATTGTGTGATTTAGGGATTCCTCAAAGGAGCCATTTCACTTTTAGCCCTGTGTAGGGGACAGGAGCTATTTGTCCTGACCTCAGCTCATAACAGGCGAGTCTGTGGCAAAGAGACAAAGCCTCGGCTATTTATTTTAAATAAGTCCCTTAAAGGACGAAGACTATCTCAGGCCTGGGGCTCTAAGTCAGCTTCTTCTAAATGCGAGGTAACCTCTCATTCCTGCGTCTGACCTGAGCAAACCTCCAGGGGCACCATTTAATTGGGGAACGGGCTTCCGAATGGATCCTAGTGAGCCCCGGGCTTTCATGTTCCTTTCCTTGCTCCTGAGTGACTGATAACCTCTTGTCTGTCACCAAAATTTAAAAACCATGGAGGGGAGGGTAGTTATTGCTCAGTGTTGAAGAGAACAGTTTAGTTTGTTTCAGGGTGGCACTGCCTTCTATTTGTATAAAATCTGTAATCCTTTTCGGTGATTCAAAGAGAAATCCACAGTAGACAAACTCAGCGAGAACCAAGGGCGAAGGTTCTAAGAGAGGAAAGAAAGGGCTGTCTTCGACCACACTCCTCAGCGTCAGTCAGCCACTCCGCATGAGAGAAGGAGGCGAAAGGAAGGGGAGAAAGGAAGCATTAGGTTACATGTAGCCACGACAATGGGGACCACAGGTACAGGCCTGGGCGAGATGTGACATTGTGGTTAGAGCTGCCACAGAGGAGTGGAGGCACAAGCCGTTGGAATGTTCACAGTAGGGTATGAAACTGGTGAGGAATGAGCTTTTGAATACTTCATGTTTCTTTAAAACTTATTTTGCTGCTACCAGGTTTAAAAAGGCTGAATGCTTTTCCCCGGGGTTCCGCATCCAGTGATTGGTAAACACAGAATTCAAATAAGGGCTGTCTTGTCTTAACCACGCTTGCTGCACCCACCAGTCTTCCCAGGACATGACTGTGTGTTCACTTACAAATAGCAAGCCCTCTTGGTGCTTTGAGACTTGGATGTACTTGTGACCACCAATAGTACAGAGGAGACACAGCTATCACCATTCCTATGGCCTTACAAATAATACTACAGCGTGGGGAAGGTGACGTTACTCTCTCTCGTTATTAGCTGGTCTTGCCATAGATGTAATTGTCTCATTTGCTCCAATCCTCTCATTTCACTTGAAGTAAATATACTACTTTGGTGGCCTACAGTCCTTGATCAAGAAGGTTTAATGATAGGGTATTTTGTTGTTTGACTTATACATTCTATCTGTGGCTCCTAGAATAAAAGAGTAATAGAGACAATTAGTTCTGCTAAATGCATCTTGGAGCCATGTGTTAGCTTATCTATGGATTTTCTCCTTAGATGTTTAAATATTCCCCCTGCAATTTAGGTTTCATCAAACAAAGAAGATCTGATTTAAGATAATTCTCTTGGTAAGAAAGCAATTGCTACTGCAATCTGCCGTTCACCCAGATCCATTGATCCCAGGATAAACATTCATTTATCAGAGAATTCAAAATAAAACACAACATATGCTGTCGTTTATAGCAAATTAATGTGGTAGGGTTCTATATTTTTCCTAGAGGTTCCTCCCCTTTAAGCACTGTCTCAGTTACTTTGGTGAACATGGCTGTAAAACGAAAGTTTTGTCTACTTCTTGTGATTCTTTTTTATTTAAACCACAAACTGGTTGACACGTTGGAAAAATCAGCCTATTGCCTTAGTCTCATTGTATTGTTTATTTAAAGATTATCTTTTTAAATCATTAATGGGCATTTAAAAATAGTCCTTTTTATAAGCTGTCTCCCCCTTCAGAGCCACATTCAGACTACATTATGTTAGCACAGTGCTTGGGAAGAATTCAAGCACCTGGATGGTGCCTTTGGCCTTGTGTGATGACCTTCTGGTAGCAAGCATATAATCATCTTCTAAAAGTTCAGGTATGAAGGCTTGTAGCCATGAAGGAATGCTTTCATTAGACTTGTTATCAGACTTTGCAATCTGCACATAGTTAGAAAGATGACCATGAGATGTAATTAAGTGGTCTCTTTGTTATTTCAGAGAGGAAAAAGAATTACAATTCTGGTGATCTCAAAGTCTCTGAATTGGAGATTAAAAAATACAACATAAAACACTTGTATGAGCAGAGATTCTTTCATTTTTAAAATGTAGATTATTTTTTTCTTGAATAATGAGTGTCTTGTAGGACAAGAGGCTCTTGACTGAAGGTTGGCATTAAACTACTTGCTACCTAACAGCAGTATAAGCAGATTGTACAATGGAGACCACTGTTTAATCACTGAAGTTCAAAACCAAGGTTTCTCTCTGTGAGGGGTGTTTGGAGCCTCTAAAAATTGCAACAGATGGGTATCTCAAATTTAAATTCTTTTGATAATGATTAAGGACTTTTTTTTTTTGCTTAAAAATGATGAAAATAAACTTTCCCTGAGAGTCTTTGAAGATGACAGGAGAAGATCTGTCAGAAAATTATAAATTTTTTGTGAGATTCATTTTAAAGCAAGTATTTCTTCTTTCTCTGTTCCATAGGCTGTGACTTCCCTGCATGTTTATAAAAGTCTTCACTTGTGTTCATCTAACACTAGAAAGAAACTACAGCTGTTAGTTAGGGGACATGCTTCATTTCTTGTAGTTCGATGAAACTGAAAGCCTCAAACATTTTTTTTTAAATTATCCAATAGGGAAAATTTTGATTCCAATAAAAGTGTTTTGTCTTTCCCCATTCAGTGGTTGCAAGGAATATGACCACCTCAAATAGAAAAAACTAGCCAACAACCCGTGAATAGTGGTGGCACTCAGAGATCTGTCTTCTTGTTTTCTTAAGGATAAGATTATATAGAGTTCTATAAACAACTATTATGCAGATATTTTGATAATTCTAAAAAAAATTCTTTCTCCTTTGCAGAGATATTGGCCCCTTTTATCTTATTTATTATTGGTGTGTGTGTGTGTGTGTGTGTGTGTGTGTGTGTGTGTGTGTGTGTGTGTGTTTATGATGTGTATGTGGCAGTATGGGCACAGAAATTCCCATGCATGCATGTGGAGGGGAGAAGACAGCTTGGTTCTCTCCTTCCATCATGGGTTCTGGAGGTAAAACACAAGTCACAAGGTTTGCATGATAATAGCTCTTACCTCCTACATCATTTCTCTGGTACCAGTGACAGAAATATGGAAAATATTTTTAGGATGTTGGCAGTCATGTTCACAGTGGCCAGAGAAAGGCTCTCCTGAACATCTTTGATTATGCTTAATGTGCTCATTAGCACAAAGTGCATTATGTCTTAGGAAATTTGTTGCTTTGGTAATACACCAATAAATTACTGATTTATTAGCCATGTATCTAATGAATTAATTGTATATTTTTATTGAATCCCCCAAAAGCACATTTTATAATATGCTTGGTTAGTATCTAGAGAACAACATTTTTTGTTAAAAGTATCAATAGTTATTGATTGGACTGGAGAGAGCTACAGCATTCTGGAATAGCAAATTTGTACGAAGAATAAATGAAACAGAATCAGAGATGGTTTTTAGTCTCTGGAAAGGCTGCTTTCATCATCAGTAGATTTTGTAGTTTGGATGGCATACTGAATATGGATGAAAAAAATCAATATTAAATGTATTTTATTTAAATTAAAAAATATACATCATCTCCAAATGCAACAGCTCAATGGTTGCAGTAGAACAATCTAAAAGTTGTTAATTCCACAGCATGAGGCCTGCATATGCAAAGTGAGATAAAATCTTCGTGGCTCCAGATTGCCAGCTGCTTTTGCCTTCTGATACATGTAAAAGCTCAGTAAAATGAGCTGTGTGAGAAAAGAAATCAGTGGGTTTGTATTAGTATTGCTATTGGAACAAGCTTCATTATTGTGTTTATATAAAACCCCTTTGGATGGCCATTGTTTGCCCTTTTCTCATTTTTATTTTATGTTACAAATTCCTTTGGAGGTTTTAAAAAATACATTACATTTGAAGATCTTGTCATAAATCTACATATATTTAAATCTGTATTTGCATAGCTAATGTGAAACTAACATTTGTTATAAACTTAAAATTTGATGCTATTATCCTGTGGCAGTTAATTCCAGACACTGTGAAATGCCAAAGGTATTGTGTCTATCATGGTCCTTGTTCTTTTCCTTTGTCAAAGCAGAAGGGACTGGGTATGCCCCCAGATTCTAAGAAATGAGGGAATGGGCTCTTGATATTCATGGTGACTGGCTTATGCCCCTGTCCCCTAGATGGAGTCAATAGCAGCTTCAGCTATCAGGGTGCCTCCATTCTTTGCTGCCGTTGGTTCTTCCTGTTGGCTGATACCAGAGTGAAATCCTGAAGTGCACACCTGATTGTGGACTTCATTGCCCTAAACCTTTTAGCTAACCTGCTTCGATTTTCCCTGAGGTCCTTCCTACCTGTCTTTCAACTCTCACCTCAGAGCTTAACTGTTTGTATATTTTTGATTGTGAGCCTAGCCTTTAATGGCTGAGCCATCTCTCTGGCCCTTAACTATTCTTTCCATCATATTTTCTTAACCTTTGTTGCTTCTGTTATACAGAAAAACCAACCTCAAATGTGTTAAGTATACACGCACCGTTCCTTTGAGTATGTGTGTTGATCTGTGACTCCTTTAATAGAAAACCAAAGATGAAGTAAGCAGGGCCTTTGTCCATTTTGTTTGCTCATATACTCCTACCATCTTGCATAGTATTTCACACCTAACGGGGTATGCAATAAGCATTTGCAGATGGAATGAATGAATCTAAAGGCTTCATTCAGATTTTTTTTATTGTAGTCATCTTTAAGTGTTTTTTTTTTGTTCATCACCATATTTTCAGTACATAGTGCTTTGTGCATATAAGACCTTAATAATAATGAGTATTTAGCTGAATGAAAGACTAAATGGAGCTGTGTTTTCTCTAAGTCCAAGAGGCTCCTGAAAGATCTATCTTTGGTAGGCACAAACATGAATATATGAATGGATTCTTAAAATAAATTGTATGAGGTAATATACCTACAGTATATGAAGTCAATATCTGAATACAAACACAATAAAGTAAACTGTTCTAAAACTTAATGTACTCTCAGGATTTGGATCATGATGCCGCAGATGCCTGAGGGTTTATGGTTTTAGTTTTCATTCGGCTGTTTGTGACATGTTCCATGCTGTGGTTTAATAGATAAAAGGGCATCGTTGGCAAATGGCTTCCTCATTTGGACCCTGACTACAGATAGGGCCAGCTGGGAGCCCTTGAAAAGGCAACACAACCCTAGTGATTTCAGTAAGAGGCAAATTAAAGTGCAAGGTGTTAAAATATGGTAGATCAGTTGGATAACAACCATCTTTGTAGGAAAAACATTATGACTCAATACAGCTGAGTTTGGCAGCTACAGGTGTAATTAAATAAAATCAGCAATGATGGGAATCCTGCCTCAGTATGACTAATCCATCAAGTCAGTGAAGAATGATTTGCTTTCTCCCTGAATTTCTGTGGGCAAAATTTTCCGGTTTTCTTTTCTATTTACGCTTACATGATTTCAATTTGATCACCATTGGCAAAGTTTATATGGTGTCCTGCCACTATGTTGGGTTGGTGCGATAGAAGCCCAAGGGATGGTGCAGTGGCTTTGACTTTGACACAGCTCTGATTAGTCCCTAAAGAGCTTGAATATATTTTTTTTTGTCCTTGATTCTTTTTCTTCTTTTTAAAGAAAAACTAAGCACCATAGGAATTTCAGATTATGAACCTCTAGTAAAGAAAAGTTTCCTTATTCTTTCATGAATGTTACCCTACTGAAACCTACTGAAATTGTCTTTCTCTTTCTCCTGGAGTGTAATTTTAATCCCACAGATTGCCTTGTTCTAACCTTTCTACAGTCAGTCTCCCAAACATCATCAACAACAACCATTCAAACACGTGAATAAGACCATTTGGCTTTCCCATTACATTTAGAAAAGAATCCATAGTTTCCAGCATGGCCTGTAAGCCTTTACATCATTTGGTTAGTAATTTTTTCCATGAGCTTACCTGCTACTCCTCCTCTTGCCTACAACCTTCCAGCCCCAGTGTCCTTCCTGCTATTTGTTGGATAAACTGAACACCTCCCTTCCTGAAGACTTGGACGCTCAGCTCTGTCTGCCATGAAAGTTGCTTCTGTGGATATGCAGATGCTTGTATCCTTCCTACCAGTCTTCACCTACCCTATGCAGTTGTACCTGTCACCAGCATGTAGCTCTTCAGCAGACCTGTGTTGCTTCCCAGCACTCATCCTTACCTGACAGGACATTATGTTAATTTGTTTATTATTCACACACTGCACAATTCCACGGTCCTACTACTCCAGTATAACCTTATGAGGGAAGAGGCCTTATTTGCCATCATGAGGACTGCACGTCAGGTGTGTGTGCTCAATAAACATTTATTCCAACAAATCAATGCATTTATTTTTATAGGCACTCTGTATTTAAACACAGTCTCCCAAAGGATTGTGGTTCTACTGCCTGACCACAGCTGCTCGTGCTGTTCTTCCTCTTTTGTTATTTTTAGTTGAAACCTGGAAGTATATTCCTCTTTGGACATTGTGTGATTACTGTTCTATGCTTGGGGATCCTCTGATTAAAGGTGCATTCATGAGAAATAATCAATACATATGACAATGTTTATGTTAAGCTTCTTTTTTCCCCCCAGTATGAGATGATTTCTTTAGAAAATTTGCTTCCTCTAATCTTTCCAATCTGCCGTAAGATTATCTGTGAAATTGCTACAAGATTTGCCCGTGGTCTCAGGGTATAGGGGCTGCAGCAGGAAAATTGCACTAGAGTATTTTAGAAAAGTACGGCAGGATTAATTTGTTGTTGTTTTGTTTTGATCTATAAGCAGTTAAGATTTGTATTGGCCTCTGCTGTGTGTGAGAGAGACCCACAAATAATTCATGCTTTTAATGATAGAGTCTCTCACAGTTCTCCCTATGAATGCCCTGACAGGAAAGACAAAATTGCCCTTTTTTTTTTTGCCAGTTAGAAATGCAGGACAAAGCAGCTGACAAATGCCATGTGGAATTTTCTATCATACAAACAGATATTCTCTGTGTCAGCAAAGGTATGCCTATATGATTTGAGCAGCTTCCTTCTGGTTCCTCTAGAAATGGGTTAGTTCACAGAGGACAGTCTCTAGATTATTGATATAATCACAAATTGAAATGGGACCCTGAGCTCTCTGTTCACAGAAAAGCTTGCCTGGCTTTCTCTGTATTTGAAGTGATTAACGATGCTGAAGCATTGTGGGAAAATGATATGTCTATAATTATAGGAAGCCACAGGAGGGAAAAGCCATTTCTGATACTGGTCTTTGAAGCCACCCAAGTTATTTGAGTCTGAGTTGCGGGGGGATAGAAAGAAGAAAAGTAAGAAAAATATTTTTTAAAAAGAGAAAAATATAGTAGGAGGAGCAGTCTATATATATGAGATAGGTGTATGTAAGAGATAAACAAAATGTTTGGAGCAGGGAAGAGCTAAGCTAAGACAGCAGGAGACATTGGCTCAGCAGTTAACAAGGGGCAGTAAAGTCATAGAACCCATACCTGGGGACAGACAGGTTTCCTATCGTTCTTTCCAGTTTACCTTCCTTTCTTACACATAATATAGAAACAATGCTTCTCACCATTTTTTTTTTGTGAGTACACAATGACACAAGCCTTACTTAAAAGGAAATTCTGTGTGATTACTGCAATATGTGGAAAGTGAGGTCCCCATTTCCACCTTTGTCTCTCCGGTTAAAGTGTACAATTTCTTACAATACTAGAGTCACAGACATACAAGGTTTTTAAAATCATATTTAAGATGTGAGAATGCCTCTATTACCCCTGGGTGTGGTCCCCTGCTTTGTGGACCTGAGCTGCCATTTCAGCTGTCTGGAAACAGCTAGGCTGAAACATCAAATGCAGTCGGCCAGAGGATGGAATACACAGTGACAGTCTAATTCCACTTTCAGCCGCTTGGTGCCACTCTGGCTTTAGGAACCACTCAGCCACAGGCAATAGCTGGGAACCTGCTTCCTCCTCAGTTGGCTTTCTGTGGTTTCAAAGACAGTCATTGTTTTGAAGAAGGTCATTTGGAGAGTTCGGTGGCGGGTGTGATTAGAATGTGTACAGCGAGTCACATTCCAGGTGCTTTGTGTGCTAACACTTAGGTGTTATTACCAGCATTAATTATCCAAGGGACATGTAACAAGCACAGGTGGGCCCTTGTTGGTTCATTTAAAAGGCAAGCCTTTGCAGAATGCAAACCCCCAGGTAGCTACCCTGGCCTTGAAGTTTAATTTTGGGATAGCTTGAGCCCACTAGGCTTGGTCTATTCATAGATGGGATTTTATAAAAGGAAAGGTTCAATATTAATTCTTCCCTAATAATAGGACACACACACACACACACACACACACACACACACACACACACACACA
>CABHPR010132046.1:7607-51513 GCA_902168415.1 Peromyscus melanophrys | reverse complement strand
GATCGTAGATGTATATGTATGTAGGTAGAAAAATAAATAGGTTGTAAATATAAAGAAGAAAGGAGGGTAGGGATTGGAGAGTGCTGCACTGAGCAGTAAAGCAGGGAAGTATTCCTCTAGAAGATCCAAGATCAGTTCCCACTGATCCAAGATCATTCACATCCACAAATGTCAACAACTCCAGGTCCAGGAAAGACCCAATGTTCTGGCCTCTAAGGGCACATTCACTCTCTTGCATATTCATATCTATACACAGATACCAAAACATTCCCCTATTTTAAAATAATAAATCTCTTTAAAAAGAGAAATGGAAGCATGCAGCTTCATTTCCTCAGTAATATAGCTGCCTAGAGAGGATATAACCTGAAAATCTCCTTCTTGAGCAGTAGCTATCATAATGCCAGAAGATACTGTGTAAGCTTGCAAATCAAGGAAACAACCAGTAGTTCTACCAAGTTTTGATGCTTATGAATCACAACAATAACCAGCATGGAAAGATATCTGTAAAAGTTGCAGTAAATGATACTCATAACTTGACAATAAGCAACAGTTGTCTAAATGGACTAAAGGTACTTTCAATGTGAGGAAAATCATGTCTGATACTAGATACCAACCTAACTTTCGAAGGCTAATGAGTTCTTGGAGTGTAAAGGAGAATCTTCTACTTCCACTTTACTAAACAATTACAATTCCTAACTGTATTTTAAATACTTATCATTATACTCATAGATAACTTTAGCTCTCATCCCTTATCAAAGAAACTTCTCTTTGCACCAGACTGAAACCATTACAGAACCACATGTGGTCTAACTGCAGATAACATTTACAATATAACTCCTGCACCAATATCTTGAGGAACATGGAAGGGGGAACAGAAAGATTACAAGATCTAAAGGACCAGAAATTCTGCAGTGAAATTGTGTCTCCCAGAAATTGCAGGGAACCTACACCCATGATAACTCAACAACATGGATGACAAAATAGGGTGTAACCATGACCACATCAATAGACATGCTGTCATAAATGGGGGAGGAAAACTCACAGCAGCCCACCCCAAGAAAAGAACTATAGCCAGCTAAGGGCTGCCTAGAGAGGAAGAATTAATTATCTTGAGGAATGAGCCCCTAATTGGTTATCCAATTCCAAGTAGTTGGTCTTGAGTCATAATCATGCAAGCACAGTAAGCAGACTGCAGTTTGTAGTTATATATGCATGCATTTATATATATACATATATATACACACACATATATGCACATATATAACAATAAAAATTAAAGAAAAAGAAGTCATGAGTTTGAAAGGGCGTGAGAGGAAATACATAAAAGAAGTTGGAGAGAGGAAAGGGAATTGAGAGAAATGTGATTATATTTTTATTTAAAAATAAAAATCATATTAAAATAAAAATAAATACTAGAAAGCAAAAAAATGGAAGTGAGAGAAAAAGAAAGACATACAAGTCAAAAGTTAGCAAAACAAACAGAGACAAGAGAAATGCAGTGGTTAAATGGTTTCTTCTTTAGAAACCTTATCAAAAGTTTAAGGCAGAGAGGTCAGTAAAGTAAACAATTCTTCTGGTTTTGCTCCATTTGTAGGACTGAATATAATTTCCATAGATTTTAATACTTTTTATTTATTATATGGCATGGTATTGGAAAGTTTTACTAACAAAGTGTTCTTTCTCTTTAAGGAGACATCTTCAGGGCCAGTTCTATTGGAAAGATGAAAGAGATCATGCATTGAAATTTCATTGCCTTTGACATTAGATCTATTGACTTTTCTTGAAAGATGTTTACACACATCAATTTTACTGCTTTCCAGAGAGGAGTGTATAATTAAGTATTGACATTCTGATGTATGCATTAAAACCAGAGACTTACAGGCTTTTTTAAAAAAATAATAAAAATATAATATTGGGAATTTCTTGCCATTTGTAACAATGTTCATTTACTCCTGTATTCTACTTCAAAGCAGACCATGATTAATTTATCCCAAAGTTCCATTGAGGATTTCTTGCAATTATAATTAAACACTTTTTGTATGAGTTTTTAGAAAAGATGATTGATTTTTTGAACCAGGGGACTGTCTTGTGTGACAAACATCATGGTGAATTTCTTCATTGACATAGACATTATCTGATGCATATTTGAATAAAAGATCACAAATCAAATTTAAAAAACTTTTCACAAAATTTTTCCCCTCTCCTTCTTTCTCTACATGGAGTTTAGTCCCACATTTTTATATATACAAGGCAATCATTTGATATAATATAGGAGTGAGGAGTAATTTACTTGCCAGTGAAAATCTTTATTAATCTCTTTGTGTTGGCCTTCCACCTCAGAGAGTAGAGAATTTGCTATATGTAGTTGTAATTTAATTCCACAGAATGAAAATTAATTAATATCTACTCATTTTCAAATTTCTGTTTTCCCCAGAAGCTTCAGCTGTGAAATGGGCTATTGTGATATCAATCACAAGAGAAATAGGAAGAAATTTATGTGCATCTGTGTCCTTGATAAGGTATATTCAAGCTGAGCACTGTGGTGAAGAATAAAATTGGATATAAACTCATAGAGTTGGAACTCTGACTCTGTCAGTTCTTAGTTACGTAATCCATATAATTTCCCTCTTGTAACTGTAAAATATGGATAAAATAGTCACCATTTTATCAAGAATACAGTATCAAGAGACATAAATTAGTTAACTGAGGTATAATGCTAGGGTAGTAGCTCCTTGTCATGTTCAATGTCTAACTTTTAGATTTTGATATTATATGAAACAATGAATTGACTTTCACATAGTATATTTGTATATGACAAATGAACATTTTTCCATGAATGTTTTAAGAGTATTCTTCCTCAAAATATGCAGACATTGTCATGCACTATCTCATATAAAAATAATAACACACTATAGGAAGAATTTCGTGCTATGAGAAACTTAAAGTTCTTTTTTTTTTTTTTTTTTTGGTTTTTTCGAGACAGGGTTTCTCTGTGTAGCTTTGCGCCTTTCCTGGAACTCACTTGGTAGCCCAGGTTGGCCTCGAACTCACAGAGATCCGCCTGGCTCTGCCTCCCGAGTGCTGGGATTAAAGGCGTGCGCCACCACCGCCCGGCAAAGTTCTTTCATGTGTATTTCATATACACTATTCTGTAACTCTGATTTAGCAAGGACTGAAAAATACATTTCTTCTAATAAAATAAAATTGTAATATAATAAATAACAATTTTATTGATTTCCTAGGATGTAGAAATGTGTGTTTTCCAGCTTCATTTATTAGAAGTCACATCACATTATTTATTCACTATGTGCTAATTTGAAAAGTGTGTGCCAGAAAATAAAATGAATTTAGGCATGTAAGACAAAAATGAGCAAATTTATCATTTTTACATAACAGTGAAAATTTTCAATTACTGAAAATATTAATCTATGTTGATAAAACACACCAGCATAGTATTTTCAATTAATGACCAATGAATGGGAAAGTATTCCAATTTTTACCTTGCATATTTATTTAATTGAATTTTTAATTATTTGCTAATAATATTACTTAGATGCTATTAAATGTGCCATGCCTTTTTTCACAAATGTGATGAGTTGCTTATGAAACATGAAAAGTTTATAGTAAGCGGCCTAAACTAGGTGTGTCTCCTTAATCATGGAAACTTTAAGAACAAAGTCTATGTAAATATACCCCATAAAAAGTTCCTGTTTTATTTAAGCCAGGGGTCATCTGGGCTTTTAAATTTTGTTGTGACTAGATTATACCTTCCTTACACATAAAATACATAAAATAATTTTACTCTTAATTTAAAAAATTCATCATATTTACATCTCTTGTTTATTAAAACATGAGGCATTGTTAAAAGTAGTTCCCTTTTACTTCAAGAACTCAGAAGTCTCTAATTACTTACAAATATATGTAAATATACAAAGTATCATATTAAACGGTTTATTTAGATCCCATGTAATTGAAACTAATATTACATTGTTCTCTGAACAATATAAATCCAATATGATAACATGACATGGGAAATATTACACTTCTGGCTGTTGGTGACTTTCTTGTAATCAGAGGAAATATGAATTACTCTGGGTAAGATCTCAGACAAGCATGCAGCTCTATTATTCTACTTCAAGGACTTTTGCTCCTCCTAAGAAATGCAGCATTGTTATATTAGCTAGTGAGAAAATGATGACCTGATCAGAAAGTGAGAAAATGTTATAATTTTATAAATTATATAATGTATAATGAAAATTTTAAGCAGTCAAGTGAAAAACAGAAAAAGACAGTAACAGATGCAAAAAGCACCCATGCTCTTGGGTTGGAAGAATTAATATTTTTAAAATGGCTATCTTCATGAAAACAGTCTACATATACAACTCAATCACCCTAAAACTACCAATATTTTCTACACAAAAATAGAGAAAAGAATCTTAAAATTCATTTGGAATCACATTAGACTTGGAACTGCTCAAACAAGCCTGAGTAATGGCAGAAGTATCATTTTACTTTATTTCAAGTAATACTATCCAATCATAATAAAAAAAATACAGCATGGTACTAGCACACATATAGACCAAAGAAATAGAATAGAGGACCCAGATAGAAGCCTGCACAGCTATAGAAATTTGCTTTTTGACAAAAATACCAGAACTATTCATTGGGACAAAGATAGAATGTACAATACAAATAGCATTGGGAAAACTGTGTATACAGATAGAATAGAATAGAAAGAGAACCATATCTCTCACCTTGCACAAAAATTCAACCCTAAATTCCCACAAACGTCAAAAATTGAAACTGCTAAGGACACCAGTAAGAAAAACACTTCAGGATACAGATACAAGTGAGCACTTTCAGGATACGACTCTAGTTGTTCAGGAAATGAATCCACCTATCAACAAATAGGACCTCATAAAATCTAAAAGCATCAGCACTGCACAAGGAACAGTTAGCTGACTGAAATAGTATCCTGCAGAGGAAAATATTTCCCAGCCGTACATATGGCAAAGTGTCAATATCTAGAATACACAAAAAAATCTAAAGACCCAAACTAGGAAAGTCAAAAACCTCATGTTCACTCTCCTAAGCAGATTCTTGTCTCTCTTTCTTTCTCCTTCTCCTTCTCTTTCTCTCTTTCTCTCTGTCTGTCTCTCTGTCTCTGTCTCTGTCTCTGTCTCTCTCTGTCTCTCTGTCTCTGTCTCTGTCTCTGTCTCTGTCTCTGTCTCTCTCTCTCTCTCTCTCTCTCTCTCTCTCTGTGTGTGTGTGTGTGTGTGTGTGTGTGTGTGTGTGTGTGTGTGTGTAGGAGGAGGAGGAACAGCTTCAGAAAACCTTGGAGGAACTCGACTTGTTAAACATGCATATCTATTTTCTTCAAAGGAAGAAAAAAATGACTAATGGCTGGTCACCTGGTAGCCTGGATTGAATAATGTCTAACAGCCTGGTAATCTCTTAGATATTCTATGGAACCATTCTTCCTAAATTACCCAATATCCTGAACATTGTTTACAGCCTTTGGTGGTTTGAATGAAAATGGTGCCCAGAGGCCCATAGGGAGTGGTACTATTAGGAGGTGTGGCCTTGTTGGAGTAGCTGTGGCCTTATTGGAGAAAGTGTGCCACTGGGGGGTGGGCTTTGAGCTTTCAGATGCTCAAGCCAGACCCAGTATCTCACTCTCTTCTTGCTGTCTGCCAGTCTGGATGTAGAACTCTCAGCTACCTCTCCTGCAACATGTCAGCCTGCACACTGCCATGCTTCCTGCCATGATGATAATGGACTAAACCTCTGAACTGTAAGCCAGCCCCAATTAAATGTTTTCTTTTACAGGAGTTGCTGTGGTCATGATGTTTCCTTATAACAGAAACCCAAATTAAGACAGGCCCTTATCCTGAGCTTAGTTTCTCTGTGAATGGAACCCATCTTTATGAAAGAGCTCCAACATATGTTGCATTCTCGATCAATAGAGTCTATCTTTATGCTTATAACAAATTCTTTCTTCTTAGGCCATTCCCCTAAGTATTGTTTAGTCAGTAGAATTATTCTTACTGCGAAGATCGCAGGTACTTTGTTACTTTGCTAGGGAGTATCTATGTAGTTAGACCTAAAGCTTTGTAGTGATAATTTTCACACGGAAACCTTTTTTTCCAAAATTGTGCTGTGCTTACAAGTGTAAGAGAAGAATAAACACTGAGTTTAGACTCTGCAAGTTTCGACCCAGCACCAGCTGAACTGGTGCTGACCTGAGCCTGAGTTTCATATTTCTCTTTGTACAGACTGTTTCCTTGCAGGCTATGATGCTTGCAGGGTCCCAGGTGTGAATGCATGTGTGTGTGTGTGTATATATGTGTGTGTGTGTGTGTGTGTGTGTGTGTGTGTGTGTGTGTGTGTGTATGTGTGTGTGTGTATGTGTGTGTGTGTATGTATGTGTGTGTGTATGCATGTGTATGTGTGTGTGTGAGTGGGTGTGTGTGTGTGTGTGTATGCTTAAATATGGGTATAGCCTAGAAAACCTAGAAAGGGATAAAGATAGAGTGAGCATAAGTGATGAGAAAGGATAGGATGGGCAAATGGATAGAGGGGCTACATTGTGGTGGTTTGAAAATTCAGTTCTCAGTTGGGGGCACTGCTTGGAGAAGTTATGGAGTCTTTAGGAAGCATGACTTGCTGAAAGAAATTTGTTCCTCGGGGCTGGGCTTTGAGAGTTCATATCCTTAGTCCAATTCCATTTAGTTCTCTGCTTTCTTCTCATTATTGAGAATGTCTTCTCTCAGCTTCATGATCTGCTGCGTTGTGTTACCTCAACATTACAAACTCTTATTCTGAAACTGTAAGGCCAAATAAATTCTTTCTTCCATACGTCACATTTGATGATGGTATTTTATCAATGCAAGAAAACAGGTAGTTAAGACAGAAGTTGGTACAAGTGTAGGATTATTGCTGTGAATAATCTTATTTCTGTGGGTCTCTGGAAAACTTTGACTTCAAAACTTTGGAATAAAACAGTGGTTAAATGTCATAAATAGGCCTTAACTGGCCATCTTATTAAAAGCCTGATTAGAAGAAACTGAGGATCACATTAATGAGGATAGTTGAGGCTGAGCATATGGTGTTTCAGAGTATAGCAAAAACAGCATCAGCAACTGAGCTGTAGGCCAATCTGGTGAGGCTTTGCCAAAGAATATGACTAGCTTCTGTCTTTATCCTAAGAATTAACCAGAAGCTAAGTAGTAAAATAATTGAATAATTATTTGGCAGAAGAAATTTCAAGAACAGGAAATATTGTGGAATAGTTATTACTTGTGGCTCTTCTTTTATTTAATTAAAATATAGTTACATAAATTTCCCTTTTCCTCTCCCTTATCTAATCTCTTCCACAACCTGGCATCTGTATTAGACATGGTTTCTAGTATAAGAGAACTTATAAAATTAATGTCTCTGAATACATACACACAGATATATAGATATATTGATATATAGATATAGATAGATAGACATAGATATAGATATATAGTATATTTTATGTAGTATATATATTTACATATATATGTATGTAGATAGAGATATAGAGATAGATATAGGTACATAGATACCCAGATACATAGAAAAGTGGTCAGTGGGGATTTACTAGATTGACTTACAGGCTGAGGTCTAGCTAATAAACCTATGTCTAGCTATGAACAGAAAGTCTAAGATTCCAGAACTTGTTCAGGCCATGAGGCTGGAGGGCTCAGATGGGATGTAACAGATGGGGGAATTCTGCAGAAGTGGGATCTAATGCCAGCAAGAAAATGGACTTTCTACCAAGGGCAGGGCAAGCAAGCAAAGGCTCCTTCCGCCATGCCCTATATTGGCTTGCAATAGACAACTTGGCCCAGATTAAAGGTGGATCTTCCCACCTCAAGATCCAGATCAAAGGTATGTATCTTCTGCATAAAGATACAGGTTAGAATGGATCTTGCTGCTTCAAATTAAATAAAAATTTCTCATTAGAGTGCTCTTCAATTTTGGATTTTAGTTATTTCTTGTTGTAGTGAAATTGAAAACCAAAAATAGCCATGACAAAACTTATTCCCTTTTAAATTTATTTCATCTTATTCTTTATTTTGTTAATATATGTACATTATATATACATATGTATACATACATACATATATATACATACATATATATGCAACTTGCTTAGTACACTAAATTTAGTACTACCTGGTCGTGAGTGTTTTAAGACCTGAACTCATAATTTGGTATCAGATAACTATTTAAAGGGTGCATCCTTTAGAAAGATTAATTCTACCACTCTTAGTAGTCTTTAGTTGTCTGTCCTTTAGATGAGGGGGTTCATGTGATTTCCCTAATCTACATCAGCATGCCAACTAGTGTTGTCATTGTTCAGATCATGTTTAAGCAGCTATATTATTGAGATTTGATAAGTGTAGTGTCCATGTCATTGTAAGAAGACAGAATCTGGCAGCAGACCTCCTGGTTTCTCTAATTCTTGCGTTATTTACGTTCTCTCTTTCATGATGTTCCCTGAGCCATAGAGGTCGTGTTGTAGGTGTGGCAAATGCAGCTGGCACCCATAGTCATTTGTTCTTTGAGTTTTGACCAGTTGTGACTTTATGTAGTGATCTTCATTTTTGAAAAAAAGGTGAGAGCTATGCTTACACGTGGGCATAAGAGTAAGTATTTATAACATAGTTAGAAATTATACTGGTTTAGAAAAGTGACGTAGCATGTTCTGCTTAAATGTATAGCCTTGCAAGCCAGAAGGGGTCGACTTGGTTTATAGAACCAGGAAAAATTTTCCTTGATCATGCCTTAAGTCCAATTTGTTGGGTGTTTGTTTCTGCCAAATTATAAGTGCCACTATAATTGAGCTATCAAATACTTTCCTCCTTTGGTAGCTTGAATAGCACTGTTCTGTACAATGGAAGCTAATCCTTGGAGAGCAGATTTTCAGGTCAAATCCATTGTGATTCCTGACTACTTGGTATTGGTATAAAGTATATGATATCTTCAGCAATAGGGACATAACTTCAAATTTGGGGGCAATAAAGAGTAATAGCAGTAGGCTGTAGACAAAATTCTAAACCATTTTATAAATAAGAAACACAGAGTCAAATACAGGGGTGAAAGCCATAGAGATCAGAGAAATAGGAATAGCCACCAACTAACCTTAGCTCACCACACTGCCGTATATTCCCAAGAGAATCAGCTTCTTCCTGTCTAACCTGCACCTTTATTGCCTTGTTGTTCTGCCTTCTCATTGGTTCTTAGCCCAGCCACCTTACTTCCTCATCATTGCCTGTCTATACAGACCTCCAGGTCTCTATGGTTGGTACTGGGATTAAAGGTGTGTGTCACCACCCTTGGCTGTGTCCTTGACCACACAGAGACTCTGCCTGCCATGTGATCACATTAAGGGTGTGTGCTACCACCACCTGACTTTTGTTTATGGCTGGCTATCTATGTCCTCTGATCTCCAGGCAAACTTTATTTATTAACATACAAATAAAATATCACCACATTTCAGCACAAATAAAATATCACCACAATAGGCTGTATAGTTTTGGGACTCTCTTGTACTTTCCTGATCATCAAAACAAAAGGGTATTTCTCATACCTAATATCATGGCTTCTGTTATTTAATTTATAGCTCTTTGGGGAAACATTGTTATCAAAAGAGACACAATCAGTCCAATAAATAAATAAATATTATCATATGTAATTTTAGGCAAGGTCTTAGTTAGGGTTTCTATACTACTACCAAAAAGCAAGTTGGGTAGAGAAGAATTTATTTGGCTTATACTTCTATATCAATGTTCATTATCAAAGCAAGTGAGGACATGAACTCAAACATGGCAGGAACTTGGAAGCAGAAGCTGATTCAGAGGCCATGGAGGAGTGCTGCTTACTGTCTTGCTCCTCATGGTTTTGGGAACCTGCTTTCCTATAGAACCCGGGACCCAGGGGTAGCACCACCCACAATGGGCTGCACACTCCTTAATCACTAATTAAAATTCCTTACAGCTGGATCTTATCAAGGCATTTTCTCAAGTGAGGTTCCCTCCATTTAGATGACTAATTTGTGCCAAGTTTACACAAAACTAGCCGGGGTACTACCAAACTCAGAATATTTTAAAAGAGTTGTCATTGGTATTATTCTTGTTTACATATTTTAATAATTTGAAGAAACAATATTTTAAACATTAGATAAAAATTTGTTAAAATAAACCACCTATCTAGCTCATTTTTCATATCCTTAGAACAATAACTTACATTCACCATGGAAAATAGTACAATCCATTATAGATATAGAATAAAGAGTTCTCTAAATGAACAGAACTGATACAATGAACCTACAGACCAATGCAAAAGAGATTTATTATAATTGTTTATCAGCTATGGTCCAGCTAGTGCAATAATGGCTGTCTGGCAATAGAAAGCCCAATAACCCAGTAGTTTTTCAGTCCAGGAAGCTGGATGTCTAAGCTGGTGTTCAGAATATGCTAGTATCATCAAGAAGTATGCTCTAATAGTGAAGGGATGAACTTGTCAACAAAAGGAAGATCAAGCAAACAGAGAGAGAGAGAGCATTTTTTCCTATTCTTTATACAGGACATTCTTCTCCAACTTCCCTAATATAGGCTGCCACCTTGAAGTGCAGCCCAGATTAAAGGTGATATTCCTACCTCAAAACATCTAGATTCAAGGTATATCTTCCCACTGCAAAAGATCTCAGCTAAAAGTGAACCTTCCCACTTCAAATGATTAAATTAAGAAAAAAAAATCCCTCATAGGTATACTCAGTGACTTGAGTTTTAGATAATTCCAGGTTGGTCAAGTTAACAATTAATAGCCACCACAGTGCCCTCATTTTATTTTCTACTGACTCTTGTGAAAACTCTATTGTGGTATTATTGTTCATTCACAAAACATAACATGCCACTGCTTTTTCATGTGAGAAATAACTAGTATCAAAAGGCTAGAACTCAAATGTCATTGGCCAAGCAATCTCTACTCTCTCATGCCTGCAACTATGAGGCAGGGTGTTCATAGAATGTACATAAGGAGCTAAGGAAGAAAAGCTCAAAATCACCCAGGCTGTGTCCTCATTTCTCCTAGAACACAGTGTTCTACAGGCACTTAGAAATCTTAGTTTATCCACAAGACAAATATCCAGGGTTTTAATGTTCCTCATCCCTGGTTTAACATAGGACATTTGCAGACAAAATTTCATCTAGACTGTGTAGCTTTTCTGAGCCTAGAAGGAACAGCTTAAGCTTGGACCTGTGCTGCTGTTTATCTGGTAAAGAATCTATAAGAAAAAATTTGGATTTGCTTAACTAATCCCAGTAGTATCTCTTTCACTGGGTTAAACCCAAAACTTTTGCAGCAACATTTACATGCAGATTAATTTCTTAATGAAAAAGACCAGTATTCCTTAATGTAGTCTCCTACTGAGGCCAAAATACAGACAACAGTAAAAGTCTTCTGAAAGCACAAGGAAAAATGCATTGATTCAAAATCAAGTGAATGATGAAGTTCCCAGACTTAAGGTGAATGTCCTTGGAGATATTTATTTCTATACACATCTAAAAATGGTTCTAGGTAAAAGCTAAATGTATAAATGGATCAAATTTTGGATGATATGATTCCTTATAATTAAATGTTATTATGAATTATTCTGCATAGGCAATGTACTAATTTTCACTTCCATTAGTAACTTACAATACATCCTATTTTCTCCCTCCTCAAAATACAAATTTATCAAACATATATCTTTTTCATTCTAATGGTTATGAAGTGGAATTTATGGATAATTGTATTATGCACGATAAGGCTGACAGCTTGTGCCATTTTCATATCTTTTTAAAATTTTACTATGTTGAAGTTAAAACCTCCTTTTTAAATAGAAAGAGAAGGGGAAATGATGGTGATGTCGCTCTGAATGCTGTGAATGTGTTGCTCTGATTGGTTGATAAATAAAATGCTGATTGGTCAGTAGCCAGGCAGGAAGTATAGGCAGGATAAACAGACAAGGAGAATTCTGGGAAGTGGAAGGTCACATCAGTAGATGCCAGCCCGCCGTCCAGGGAGCAGCATATAACAGCACACAGGTAAAGCCACAGAACATGTGGCAACATATAGATTAACAGAAATGGGCTGAGTTTAAATGTAAGAGCTAGTCAGTGGGGCCTGAGCTAATGGCTGAGCAGTTTTAATTAATATAAACTTCTGAGTGATTATTTTATAAGTGGCTGCAGAGTCCATGGGACTGGGCAGGACCAGAGAAAACTTCAGCTACATTATATTATTTCTTCTTTCCCTTCTCTCCCTCCAAAAATCCCATACACTCATCCCTGCTTTTTTCAAATCCATGGTCTGTTTTTACATTAATTGTTACTACATGCATATGTCTATATTATACACATACGCATTTCTGAATACAGCCTTCTCAGTCTCTATAATGTCACTTGTATACATGTTTTCAGGGCTGACTATTTAATATTGGATAACAAATTGGAGTTTTCTTCCTTGGAAAAGACTCTTTCTCAAACTGTTAGGATTCCTTTTTACTTACAGTTCTTTGTATAGGATTGAGTCTTCATGGCCCTTCCTCCATTGACTTTGGCATGTCTATTGGTGTCATGTCCTTTGGTGTCATCTTGGTCAGCTCAGGTTTAGACAGTCCTGTTGGTGAGACTTTATGGGAGTAACATCTGATGTTAGGATTCTAGGGTCATTCAGAGATTCAATCCTACAATAAATAAGTTTTCAATAAAAAGGCTTTTATTTAGATACTGCTACCTGGGCTGATTGACACAAAGACTGAAACTGAGAGCACTCTCATATCAACACAGGACTTATAAAAGCAAAAAACACACAATTATATGCATTCTGCCAATATGC
Organism: Peromyscus melanophrys; assembly: GCA_902168415.1. NCBI lineage: Eukaryota > Metazoa > Chordata > Mammalia > Rodentia > Cricetidae > Peromyscus > Peromyscus melanophrys. The sequence continues at coordinate 38,601 of CABHPR010132046.1, read as the reverse complement.
TTAGGCAGGTGCTTGTTTCAACATATATGTCTTATAGTTGTCCTAGTAGAGTAAGAGTTTATGAGCTTAGCAGAGTAAGCAAGCTTGATTACAAAAGTAGAAATAGTGGTTAACCTTTTGACTTACTATTTGCAAGAACAGCAACTTTTACAAGGTCAGTCAATTTTAAGAACTGTTTTCAACTTCTGAAAAAAAAATGTTGACTGCTAGCATATAGCTTGTACAAGCTAGAGACTTATATGTTGCTTTTTTGCCTCTCTAGCACAGGAAGTTTAAACTTTAAACTTAATGCTAGTCATCACTTTTCCCCCTTGAGTTGTATCCTGAATCAAATAACTCTGTGGTAGGTACCTGTTTATATTCCTAAAGCCATATGATAAACTTTTGGTAAAGCGGAACTAGTTTCCTTTGAACCTGTTATTCCAATGTTTTGTTAAGGATAAGGGGTGTAACACTCTTTTGTAATTGCTTCTCAGCTGTAATTAGGACATCACTGTCAGAGCCCAGGACATCTAAAATATTGTTCAAAGGCCAGGAAGGGATTCAGGTGATATGGGCAGGAATTTGTCAGAAGTATATGGTGAGTAAACCCAGCTTGAAAAAACAGAGAGCAATCACATCAGCTGGACTGATTTACATCAGCTTTCAAAAGTCTAGGGCTCATAGCCATTTTTGGAGCAGTTTGTAGTCTATAGCTGAGTCCTAGATGGTATCTTTTAGGAAAGTAAAATTCTGCTGGTACAGATATAGACTAGGGACAGAAGTTAAAGTTTAAGAACTTAAAGAAAATTTTTACATTTGTAACTTTCCTCTTCCTTTGGGATTAGATAGTATGTAGGTAAGCTTAGGCTGTTGATGGACAAGAGTACTTATCCAAGCCGGGCATTGATGGCGCATGCCTTTAATCCCAGCACTCAGGAGGCAGAGGCAGGCGGATCTCTGTGAGTTCAAGGCCAGCCTGGTCTACAAAGCGAGTTCCAGGAAAGGCACAAAGCTACACAGATAAACACTGTCTCAAAAAACCATTAAAAAAAAAAAAAAAGAGTACTTATCCAGAGTCCACTTGACCTGTGACAGGTAGATCCAAGTCTTGACTCTGAAACTTACATGAAATTTTAACATTTACAAAAAATGATAAAAGATTTAGCTATATTTGCATTACCATTGTTTGCTTTCTGTATTGAAATTCATATTGTAGAAAAAGCAGTAGACTCATGCCTTTGAGTCACAGTAAAAGCTTGAGGACCCAAGAAAACAATTTGAGGTTAAAAACATGTACTTTCTTTTACCTGTCCAGAGGTCTAGATACACACACACACACACACACACACACACACACACACACACACACAGCAGAGATTTTTTTTAGCACAATGAGAGCATCTTTAAGTTTAAATTTGAAGACATCCAGAGGAAATTTTAAAAATTTGAACTACTGAGTATGATAATAATAGTCAGTGCTTTACTAGAGCTTAGATCAATAGCTTACTAGAACTCTTCTGATTAATACATTATAATTTTGAACTTTGGAAGCCTCAACATCATGTATTATTTTTATTCTTAAATATCTTAAGTTATTCTTTTACGTAGCTGGAGTTTTCTCCAGTCCCGCTGGGGCCCACAGCCAATTAAACACACAGAGACTTATATTACTTATAAACTGTAAGGCCATGGCAGGCTTCTTACTATCTAGTTCTTATATTTTAAATTAACCCATTTCTATTAATCTATAAGTTGCCATGTGACTTGTGGCTTACCAGTACTTTACATCTTACTTCTTATGACAGCAGTGGCTGGCAGCATCTCCTGATTCAGCCTTCCACTTCCCAGAAATCTCCTCTCTCTTTGTCCTGCCTATACTATACTTCCAGCCTGGGTACTGACCAATCAGCACTTTATTTATCAATCAATCAGAGTAACATATTCACAGCATACAGAAAGACATCCCATCCCAGCACTTTTAGATCTGAGTAAGTTTTTATAATTTTAGCCTTTATAACTTGCTTTTTTTCCAGACTTGTATTTAATCCTTTACCATGAGAAATAAGTGGTTAATTACTGAGAGCACTCATTGCAAAGTAAGGTCTTCCAAACAAAGACATAGTTCAAAGTTACATTGGAATCTGTTCATCTTTTAAATGTGAGGGCTGTCAGTGAGACATTCCATCTTTCTTTCTCACCTGGAGACTTAACCTCTCTAGAAAAAGCAAGGCCTGGTTTTCATGTATTAAATGCATTGGCCAAGCAGCTGCTGCTAAACTGATAAAGCTACAGTTAGCCATCAATATCAGAAGGAATAAAGAAGGATAAATTTGAACAAGTATAAATCAAATGAACTACGCATTAACTAAAATGACAGAAACTTACCTGCTACTTGGCTGGTTTCACTAGGCTCATCCTTAGCAATCCCAGTGATCTAAATGAATGGAGTGTCTTCAGTCTTCAGCAGTCAAATAGGACAGTATAAACTCTTTGCCTGCTAAACAGAGCAGTGTCAGCCTTTGGCTGCCAGAACCAGAAGATTCCTGTGGGTGAGGAACTTGAGAGACTACTGGTCTACCTTGGCAAAGCAAAGAGGTGCAGTCAGTTCTCCAGTGCCCTACTTGTCCACAGTTTGGGCAGGGTCCTGAGGCTAGGCAGAGGCATGGTGCAGTTTTTTTTTCCAGTGAATAACATTACCACAATCCAGATGGAGGAGAGCTTAGGATTGCTGTTAGAATCTGATATTTTGTATATTAAGGGAAGCTTTTTATAATTAAGTATTTTTAAATGTTATATTCAGCAGATCTCTGAAGAGTTTTGAGGATTATCAATTAAGTATATTTGATTTTAAATAAACTCTATTTGCTTTTAGTTACTTGCTTTCTGTTTAACTTTGAAAACATATTTGGAAGGTAAATAAAGCTTACCCCTGTAAATTCATTCATATTTAGCATGAATATAAGTATAGTCTGATCACTTTAAAAATTTGGTCATTTATAAAGTGACTATCAACTTGCATGTATGAATTATTTTTAATAGTTTACATTAGCAGCTTTTATAAGATTAGGATTCAATAGTTTTATCCCCTTTAACTTTGAGCCTTAGAAACTACAATTCTTGAAGTGAAGCTCTTTTGTATCAAAATAAAACTTTAAACCATAAATGTAGTCCATAGAGAGACTGAGAACTTTCATAAAACCACAAATATAGTTTATGTATAGAGACTGGAAATGTTATTTTTATTTTTATATAATATAATATAATTATAAAATATCACAGTTTTTGTATGACTCATTTTATCCAAATAGCAAAAGCTTAACAAAGTTATCAATGACAAAGAGGCCAGGCATATTTTAGTTACTTTCTGTTAGTCTGAATAGACCTGAGGTAAGTAAGCAAAGACATTCTATAGACCCTTTTCCAGATTCGGCCATTGTCTTGCTGTGTAATAAAGTAGGAATATCTCAGGCTGGTGCTCAGAGCTGTAGTCATAATCTTTTAGCTTTTTACCACCCTGTTTACAATTTTAATTTTTTTCATCCTAGATCATTTACCTACTTCTTGAGCAGCTGTTATCCTTTATCTCTTTATAAAGAGATAAAGGATATATAAAGAGATAAAGAATATATTATAGAGATTCAGCTGTGTATTAAAGCTATACTTTGACCAGCCACGGGTCTATCTAAAGGCAAGCCATTTATTATGAATAGTTTGTGCTACCCAGCCTTTCTTTATTTCAGCTGTCTTCTACTATGAAATCATTGTATGCCCAAATATTTTCAGACCTGTTGAACTTCTAAGTTACTAATTCCCCTGCTGAGCTTAGGAGATAAACTGGCAGGAGACTCATAACTTTGCTTCTTGTGCAAATGAAGCTCTGACCATCTCCTTGCCTTGAGGCCTAGTGGGTCTCTAGAGCAACTGACTGAGAACAAAAGATGTTTTTACATACCAAGGTGGAAGGTAGCTTGGAGGAACATTCCTGAGGAGGCAGAGAAATGCCTGCCCAGGGAAAGAAAGGGCAGGCATTTTTCTGTAGAAAGAGACAGAATGGCATGGTGAAAGAGAAGAGAGGAAGAGAGGTTCCATAGAGGGTAAGCAGATATTGGGTAGAGTTTTCTGAGTGCCAGTAGTAGAGAGTAGTAGAGATGGAGACAGAGGATGAAGATGAGGCTGGAAACATAAGAGCTTAGTTGTTAGCAGGACTATGAGAGGGAACTGGAAGGAACTAAAACTATGTAGACAGGATTTTAAACCAGAGAAATAAAGTAAACTGATAAAGAGCTTGGTATGTCTAGAATTATTCCTGCTCTGAATGCCTGACAGAGCTATAGCTGTATTGATAGAATTTTGTCTTAGAGGAATAAAGTTAACAGACATAAGAGCATAGTGTACGTAGATTTTTTTTTTCCCTCAGATATCCGGTGTCAGATGTAGCTAAATCCCTGGACCCCTGGAATTCCATATTTATCTAGAATAACACTGATCTCTGTCATCTTAGTCTGTCTAAAACCTTGGTCAGATAAAATATCATGATATTAAATCTCTGTTGGTCTTTTCTAAGTTATATTTTCTAACAGAAGATGCAGCTAGGGTTGCCAGTCCCTGCTAGTGACTTTCATGTGGACAACAAAACCTGGCCAGAAGCAAGCAGCCCTAAGGCAGAAAGTGACCTGGGCTGATATTTTGAGACAGTTTTGTATTTTTTCTCTTATTTGGTTATGCTTTTGGCAGCATCTCCTGCTTTATCCCTTTCAAATGGATTTCTCAGGCCTAGTCCTCTCTTTAAAGTGGAAACTAGAATTGGAAAAATTGCTAGAAAAAAACTTGTGTATATCAAATTACAGAGTATGTGGTTTGTTATATGCAGATTCAATAAATTTTGTGGATATTTATGAACAAACATTTTGGTTCAGTCCATGACTTTGAAATGAAGTTGACACTCAGACATTTTATTTAGTCTTTTTTAAAAAGAAGCAATGAGTTACTGGACATATTAAGCAAAAACTCATTTATCTTGCCTTGATTGAGGAATAAAATTATTAAAGGATTTTATTTATATCTTTAATTATCACACTCTCTTTAATACTGTTCCCAAAATTTTCTGGTTTCTTACTCATTATATCAAAGAACATTATAAAAGTAAAGAAGAGTATTGCATATATTTCCTCATCTATAAAGCTTTCCAGTTTTATTTTTAATTCTTGCACATAAATGCATGCAGGTATAGTTTTAATATTTTATTTATTAACCAAATATTGTTATTAAATCTCATTTTTAAAAACCCTTATTGGTATGCTTTGTGTCCTTTTCCATTACTTTTAGTCTTAGGATAAGAATTATCATATAAAAATCCATCTTAATCCAAAATATTTTGGAGACCTGTTTTTGACTCCTTATGATATCATGTGGATATCTTAACCATAATGGTGGTGAAGTTACATGACTGTCATCAAAAAAAAAAATCTATCTTTTAAAATTTGTTTTCAAGGAAGACTTTAATCCAAGTTACAAACCTAGAGTACTGTAGAAAATTGAGATTACCAAAGCTTAGATTTTTAATTCTTTTTGTTAAGTTTTAAGCAAATTATTATTATACATTTTCATAGGTGTGTAACTACACACAATAAAATTACACAATAGTATTAAAATCTGAAGATAAAGTTTATACTCTAGCGGAAGTCTTAGAGAATTAAATGAAACCACTATCCTATTTTTTAAGTTTTTTTAAAGCATATAGTTTTTTTTTCTTTTTCTTCCATTATTTTGTTTTTCCTCTTCTTTCCCTGTCACAGGTGGACAGCATGACATAGGACAGAGGACAAAACTTTTAAACAAGCATGCTTGATTCTCGAGGAAGGGGCCATACCCAACTCCAGAGTCAGCTTTTCAATAAAGTAGAACAGAATAAATTAATATTTTAATGTTATTCATACCCAAAATACACCTGAATCACTGCAAAGCTGAATCCAGGGACCAGAGGGAGGGACCAGCACGAGCTGAGAATTAAGAATTCTTGGAAATAAGAAGTTCTGAACCTTGACTATCTAAGCAGTGGTGGCAAGTGGGAGCAGCAGTGGTGGGTCACAGATGGATCAGATGGGACTGCACAAGGTTGACCAAAGTTGAGAGTGACCATGCCCATGGGGTTGGCATGCCGGGGGAAGGTGAGCACCCACACCACTCCAGCCCAGAAGAATTGGGGTGGTAGCCAGAGTTACAGTAAGAGCCCTGGCTAGAGATAGAGAACCATGAGCAGAGAACCAAGATAGAGCCAGCCAGGAGTGATTAACTGCAGTCATCCTTGCTCCCTCATTTTTTTTCCGTGTTCCTTTGGTCTGGTTTCCACATCTGCCTATGACTGGAAAAGATTAATGGGGGCATGGAAACACAGACAAGGGATGGAGACTGCAAAGACTGAGACCCACAACCATAGGATACAGATCAGTGGGGCTTTCTGAGTCGAAGATTTGGCACATCATTTCAATTTCTTCTTAAACGACAAGAAGTAACACAACAAACAATCCATACAACATAAAAGACAGCAAAGTTCTATAATTTAGTGGCCACCATCTTCTTCCAGAATCACTTCTTCCAGATGCAAACAAGGAAGGCTGGTGTCCTGTGTCCAGCTTTCCCCATGAGTATCACAGACAGATGAATGCTGAGGATAGATCTTTAGCTCCAGAGGTTTTCAGATCCCTTTCTCACAACCTTGGCATTGAGGACCTGTAAGTGGCCTCCTCCAACACACAGGACCTAATTGATGTCTCAGTCCCCAGTACATGGAAGTCCTTAGGTTCCAACAGACTTTGTGTAGACTCTATGCAGTGGGGACCTGTGGGCCTTCCAAATTCTGTACCTATCCAATTTCTCAGTTCCCAGTACACCAAGAGCCCCCTGCCACAAGGTAGATCAGGTGAAAAGGGGAATCTGGCTGAACACCCAATCTCAGTGGAAACTCCAAATGTTATGGTTCTGGTTTCATTTGGAGATTCACCAACCTGACAAGAATAAGATTTTAAAAACAGTTGACTTTTTATTTAGATCCTGACATCTGGACTAATTGGCACCAGGACTACACATGAGAGAGTTTTCAAGATGCAGCATTTAATCATATCAGCTAAGGGATTATAAAAGCAAAAACCACAAGATTATATGTCTTCTGCCTATGAGCAGGCAGGGACTTAAACATATACATCTTACAATTTCCCCAGCCATCTTTTTGAGCAGAGTAAACAAGCTTGAATACAAAAGCAGAAATAGCAGATAACCTTATGATCTTGCAAGAACAGTCTTCAATGTCTGGGGAAAAAGGGAAAGTGGGCTGCTAGGGTACAGCTTGTACAAGCTAGGTGCTTACATGTTAGAGGCAGTTTTGCTTTTCTGTCTCTGAAGCTAAATAAGTTTAAACTTTACACATTATGTTAACCATCACACCGACATCACTAGGAAACACAATTTCCCAGCAAACAACTTGATCCTCTGACTCTCAAAATCTTTCTGTCTCTCTTTTTCAATATTCCCTGAGCCTAAAGAGTGAATATGTTCTGTAGATGTATTCTTTGGGACTCAGTTACATTACTGCATTTTGATTGGTTGTATTACCCAGATATGACATACATTTGAACTCTTGGTCCCCAGTTGGTAGAATTGCTTAGAAAGGATTATGAGCTATAGCATTGTTGAAGGAGTTATGTCACTAGGGGTGGGCTTTGAGACTTCAAAAGCCAATGTCATGTCCAGCTAGTTATCCCTCTCTCTTGTTCTCTCTCAGTCTCACTCTTACTCTCTCTCTGCCTCCTGTATGTGGAACAGATGTAGATGCTCAGACACTGCTCTAATGTCATGCCTACCTGTCTGTTGTCATACTCCCCACCATGATGTTCATAGACTCTAAGCATCTGGAACAGTATACTCACAAATTAAATGCTTCCTTTATTAGTTGCCTTGGCCATGGTGTCTTTTTACAGCATTAAAAGTATAATGAATACAAAATGGTAGGGAGTGTGATATTGCTGTGACAGGCCTGAACATGCTGTTTTCTGGAGGAATGTAGATTTAAGACTTTGGACTAGGAAAACAGTTGAATGCTATAAGTAGGAATTATTGAGCAGTGCTAGTAGAAGATTGGAAGAGAATAGTGCTGAAAGCAATATGGGTACACAGGTCTAGTGGATTCAGAGGGAAACAACATGAGCAACTAAGCTATTGGCCATTCTTTTGATATTTTAGTGAACAATGTGGTTGCTTTTTGCCTTTGTCCTAAGAATCTTTCTATTTCTAAATTGAAAAGTTTCCAATTACTTTCATTGTTGGAGATGTCAAGGCAGTAGAGTGTTAGTCCTGTTGTCTTGTTATTAGTGATCACTTTTATACAATTTGCAATAGGAAAGATAAAGTGGACCAAAAAGAAGTACACAATGTAAAATCTGAGGAGAAAAGGAGAGCGAGAAAATGTAATATTGGTGCCTTGTTTTATGCTGAAAGAAATTAGGAGAAATCCATTAACAGACTGGTGCTTTCAGGATGAAAATCCACCCAGATAACCCTAAAACTTGTTCAAAGAAGAAGCCTAAGGAATTGTCTGTTTTTAAAGAGCAACAACAAATTTGTGCTCATTCAAATGTAATTGAAGGAGGGTGCCAGGTTCCAGGCAAAATAAGTGAACTTGGCAGCATTGGCCACATATTTCTGACTTTACAGTCATGGAGGGTACAGGCATGAAGGGGTTGAAGAATCTTCCTCAGTGTTTAAGAAGAGCCACCAAAGCCAGACATGTGGCAGGGATATCTTGGATGGAGACCCAGAAAGACCATTTGCTGTGAAAGTGAAATCTGGAATGCAGTGGAGAACCAAAGATGTTGGAGATGCCTGAGTAGTAGAATATATGCCAAGTAGAGCTGCACAGAGAGTAGAACCAGCTCAAGAAAGCATGGCTGCAATAATGAAACCATTTGAGCCTTTTGAAATCTGACATTGAGTTATATGATTTAGACTTTGCCTTCTGGGTTTCAGTGTTGCTTTATTCCAGTATTTTCTCATAGTGCTCTGATTCATCCCCTTTGGAATGATAATATATATTATATGCCATTGTCCTTTAGACTACATAATTTGCTTTTAAATTTTGCAGCATGTTTCAATTAGATTGTTTTGAGTCTTGGAAAAGATCTTGAACTTTTAACTGTGCTGAGATTATGAAAGACTATGGGAGGCTTTGAAATAGGACTGAATGCATTTTGCATATGATGTGGCTCTAAGCCTATCATATGGGGGCTGAGGAATAGAATATACTGGTTTGAAGAGAATGGCCTTCTGAGCTTGGTCCCCAACTCATGGAACTGTTTGAGAAGGACTGTGAGGCATGGCTTTGTTGGTGGAGGTGTGTCACTGTGAGTGGGCTTTGAGGTTTCAAAATAAAATGCCACATCCAGTTAGCTCTCTCTTTCTCTTCTCTCTCTCCTCTTTCTCTCTGTCCCCTACCCATGGATCAAAGGTAAATCTATCAGATACTGTGCCAGTACCATCCCTGCCAGTCTGCTGTCATGCTTCCCACCATGATGGTCATTAACTCTAATCCTTTGGAACCATGAGCCTCCAAATTAAATGTTTTCTTTTATGTGTTTTTACCTGAGTAAGCAGGAAGTGCAAATGGCCTGCTGGGGTCATTTACTTTTGTTAATGTGTCTTTAGCCATGACTTCTTGTGATTGGCTAAGCTATTAGGGAGCTTGTGAAAATATGAATTCTTCCTTTCTTGGTAACCTTGAATTGCACATAGTTTGTCTAGGAATGAAACTTTGTGACAACTCCCTCATCCATGTTTGTCTTCAGATTATAATTTTTATGATGAAACACCGTGACCAAGGTAACATAAAATGTAGGGCCCTGGCACGACCCCTCCCCCGCCTTTGGGTAGCTGTTGCCTTACTTGCTGACCTTGACCTTGATGTCCTCCCTATGCTAATTCCCTGTCGGTTTCCACCCTCCTGAATGCTTAAGGGAAGTTCCTTGTTTGTGTATCCTGCATATTGGGCGTTAACAGCTTAGATTGTAAACATCAGTAGTGAACGGCTGCCCTCTGGGGTTCTCCCATTGTGCTGTAAGCCTGTATTTAAGGTTTCCTCCCTCTTTCAACAAATGGCATTCTGCTGAGGCAAATGACCCGCTGTCTCTTGTCTGCTTTTCTATCCACAGCCCCCCTCACTCGGACATGGGGAAAGGGTGGTGGTAGCACAGGCATTATCACTACAATAAAAGAAAGCATTAGTTTAGGGCTTGCTTACAGTTTCAGAAGGTTAATTCATGACCTTCATGGGAGGCAACATGGCAGCAAACAGGCAGGCCATCATGGTGTTTGAGCTGTAGCTTAAAGTTTACTTCTGGTCTGAAATTTGCAGGCATAAAGAGAGAATCAGCCTGGGTCTAGCATGGGCTTTTGGAACCTCAAAACCCACTCCCATGGCACACGCCCTCCAATAGGACAGCATCTACTCAAGTAAGACCAAACCTAATAGTCCTTATCAAGTAGTTCTACTAACTGAGAACCAAGTATTCATAAAAAATGCCTCCTCTTGCAACAGATTTTTTTTTCTCAAGGTTATGGGTAATTGTCATATGTTGGGAATTGGTTGTAAGTTAAATAGGTTGGGAATGGATCAATAAAGTTTAGACTCAGGAATCGCTTTGGAAAAGAAAAAAGGGGAATAGATAGGCTAGGATAATAAGGCAGATTATTGTATCTACTTATAAACTAATTTAGCAAACTATCAGCTTTAGATAATTTGCATTGGCATGGATTCTTGAATACTGATACAAATGTAAAATTATATTTCTATTCCTGTTTAAGATAATTTGTATATTGTTACAAATTCAAAACTATATTTGTCATATTGTATATATGTTTCTACTCCTGTTTAAAATATATTTGTATATTGATACAAATGTAAGATTATATTTGTCATGCTGTGTGTTTGTTCTACCTTTGTTTAGAATATTTTGTATATTGATATAAATTAAGGATATTGCTATCATATTGCACTATATATTTCTACCTCTGATTGAGATGTTTTGTATACTGTCACAAATTCTAGGTCACTGTCTTTGTACTGTGCATCTATTTACAGATTGTTTATTTTTCTAATGTGAAGCTTTAGTTTTTAGACTATTTAGGTTGATAATGATTATAAGTTAAAAGTCACCCATGCTTGTCATACTTGCAGTTATGTCCAACAGATATATATGTCAGATGGATAGGTAATCTTCAAACACTTCATAGACCTGGAGAATATGGCATTTAAACGTTTTAATAACTTAGAACTCAGTTGAAATGAGGCACAATTGCTCCTGGCAGCACCAATCCACTCTGGAGAGGATGTTGGGCATCAAAAACACTCCATATGGAATTTGTCTTCCTCTTGGCAAATATGGCCTATTGGACATAGAACTACCCTTGCCTCAACTGCTGACAGTAAGCACACTGTCCAATCTGGACGAGCAGGACACAAGGGAAAATGACTGCTAAACCTTTCTAAGACAGGGTAGAACAGTCTTTCAAAATTTTCCTGTTTCTGAAAATGGTCTGTCAGATATTCTAGGCCTGTAGCCCAAAGTGGATGCCCCAATATTGCAGAGAAACCTTGGGTGATTGTCCTGGTAGCCAGCTGTTTCTGTCATTCCTTGTAGTTTTTGGAAGTTGCTTGCTTGCACTTCCTGCTTACTCAGGTAATATTATGTTCCTTCTCAGGTCTTTGATGGGGTTGAAGACTAAATGGTTATAGTTATAATCCTCTTGTATCTTAGCTAAGAATGTATCAGGTACTAGATTTAGATTCCTCAGGATGGGACAGTTATTGAAGTCATCTCTGTATTTTGCCATTTACCTATGATCTAGACATCCAGTATGTGTTTCTTGATGGATGTTGTTCTTGTTGGTTGTACTTCCACTTTTGTTTATGTTATTACCCTTTCTTTCTCCTGGACAAGACTTGATAATCATTCTTTTTTTGTTTGTTTGTTTGTTTGTTTTTTTTTTTTCGAGATAAGGTTTCCCTGTGTAGCTTTGCACCTTTCCTGGAACTCACTTGGTAGCCCAGGTTGGCCTCGAACTCACAGAGATCCGCCTGGCTCTGCCTCCCGAGTGCTGGGATTAAAGGCGTGCGCCACCACCGCCCGGCGATAATTAGAACCTTCTTATTTAGACAAAAAGAAGGGGAAGTGTAGTTGGTACTTGTTTCTCCCATGACTTTGGGCTACATGGCCCAATAGAGGCAGTGCTTCTTGTCTGCCTATGTGACCTCTAAAAAGGAAGAGAGGGGGGGTCGTGTTCTCCCTTGGGTTATAGATACTAAGTCAGGCAGCGTGAAGCAGCTTGTGTAGATCCCCATCTTTCCTGGACAAAGTGGAAGGACTCTGCAACTGGGTCTACCTTATCCTGTACCCATGAGTCTGCATTCCCATAGCATCTATTAATAAATTGATGTATATTCTTATATATACCCTTTTGGTTCATGATTCATATAGGAGCCATTCTCATTCTAACCTGCAGTGTTGATAACCATTCTCACTTGTGTAAAATGGTATGTCACTGTGGTTTTGATTTATAGTGGTCCACTAATTAGTGATGCAGAAAATATTTTCTTATCCTTGTTGGAAAACTAGATAGCTCCCCCAGGAAAATGTTTATTTTAGTCATTTGATTCTTATGATCTTTATAGATTATTACTTTAATGCAATATTTTATTAATTATTAGAGAATTTCATACTTGCATATATTGATCAAGTGAGTCAACATTCCAGCATAGAACAGGGAAGGGCTCATGATTCCCTGCCCTTAGCTGTTGACAACTAATGTATATATGGGAATCAGAAACTGGGCTTGGTGTTTAAAAAAATAGAAAAACAGGAGAGTACACAGAGTTGAGATGAGGGTAGAAAGTGTGGGGACTGAATCTGGGAAGAGTTAGGAGAAGGAATGAAGGGTGAATTTGAACTTATATCTAACTAAAGAACAGAATTCCTATGATTTGGCTTTCTGGATAACACTTTTTCCTATGGTTTTAAAGGGTGCTTGCACCATCTTCTATAGAGATCAAATATATACTTATGATTTCTCTAAAACAAGAATTTTTAGAAAAACAATACACAAATAGTAATCATAAAAATGTCAATAATATAAAAGTCATAGGTTACAAATCACAATACAAGTCTACAGATTTGTCTGTTCACATCAAAGCAAACACTGTAATACATTATTGTTGTAAGAGACTAGTCAAAGCCAAAATTCTTTTAAGATCAAACATGTTGAACATGGTAACATGTCTGACACAACAAATGTTCTAGAGATCCTTAATGACAAGCAAGTGACTTTTCCTAATTTAGAATAATTGTCATTTTCATGAGAAAGGTAGCTACTGTTCTCTTTCCCATTGAAAGTGCAAAACTTGATATGTCTGAGTAAATAGTATAGTTTCATGCTGAAAGACTAAGCATGTCCGTATCATTGTTAGCATGCTTTTGTTTTATTAGTTCCTGATGTCATTGCTCTTGGAAAAAATATGGAAAAAAAGCCTTCTTTTGCTGTTTTGGCACTTGATGCATTATGAATTTCATCCTCTACCACAATTGCATTTGTCATACCTGCAAACTTGTACGCTCTGTGGATGGAACATGGCAGCTACAGTCCTATCTCTTTTCTTTTTCTTTTTTTTTTTTTTTTTGGTTTTTCGAGACAGGGTTTCTCTGTGTAGCTTTGCGCCTTTCCTGGAGCTCACTTGGTAGCCCAGGCTGGCCTCGAACTCACAGAGATCCGCCTGCCTCTGCCTCCCGAGTGCTGGGATTAAAGGCGTGCGCCACCAACGCCCGGCCCCTTTTCTTTTTCTTTTTCTTTCTTTTTTTTTTTAACCATGGGAAGGAGAATGAGATGGTTCATAGAAATGCCGACACTTCCTACTCATCTGTCTCACACACACACCATCTGTGGTAGTGCTAAGAACAGATTTCAGCTATATCAATTTACAAATATGTAAACTTCATTCTTGTGAATATTTTAGCAATTATACTGAGCTTTAAGAAACTCAAAATATTTGCAGTTTATCAAATTATCACATATGCTTATTTTCTGTGCATTTTGGAATGAATTTATTCATTTCAACTATTTCATAATCATATTATTTTTATGGTTGTGTGTGTGTATATGTTTGTCTCTATCTGTGAAGGTATGCCTTGCATGCTGGTACCAGAGAAAGACAGAAAGGTGTTGGATCACTAGAAGCTGGACTTACAGGCAGTGTGAGTCACCTGACCTGAGTTATGGAAACTGAACTCTGATCCTCTGAAAGAGTAGAACATTATAAACTTATTGAGACATCTTGCAGACCATATTCATATTCTTTACTATATATATTATTGAGCTTCCTGTTTACGTTTTGTTCAATACTGGAAATGCAATGACTCAGGTTTTTGCTACTGATTATATCTGAAGGGAGTTTTTTAATACCTCTCTGGCCTTAGCCTGATCAGGAAGAAATTGCCATGAAAACTTCACTCTGGAGAAGTGTTGGTAGTTAATATAATAATGATTCTTGTTTAACAGCCAAGTTTTCATTTCCAGCAACACTGCAAATGTGTATTCACTTAATATTAAAGAAATGACTATCCTCTTTCTGAGGTCATCCTGTAAATAGTGCTTGAAGACGATAAAGTCACAATTTTCTAACAATGTGTGTATTCACACACTAACACACAGACAGGGGCATTGGTTGAGCTTGGCCCCATCAATTGTCTGACTTTAAGATCTCCTGTTCTATTCTCCCATCACTAGACCTTGTGCTGTGACTCTCTTAATTCAGTCAGAAAACACTTGAAGCCTGAGGATACACATGGTACACAACATGGGAGTGTAAGAGGTTTGTTGATTTCATTTTTAAGTTTTTGAGAGACACAACACTATCATTTAATTGAAATTATAAAAATGAACTGTGTATTCCACTCAAACTTATTTGGTTTTGACTTGTATGATCAGTGCTGATAGAAAAACATATCAACTTTAATTGTTTTATGGAAAAATTGGTGTGAGTTTTCATAAGTGACTTACTAACTACAATTTCTTTTTTATGTCTTTATGAAGGTTTACTCTCATTTTTCCCCACCAAAAAGAAACCAAAACCAAAATGAAAAGCAAAACAAAAGAAACAAAAACAATGAATCTAGATACTTACTGGATCTTATGTCATGTTTCTGTAATATTTTTATGTAAATCTAATTTTTTACAAAATCACAAACACCTTTAAGTCATACTAGAAAAAATGTGTAGGGTTTGTATGTTTATTCAGCATATTTTACAAATTCTTGACATTTTAATTTCTTTTTTGAGAACATCGTACCCGAGCAATGAATTTTCATCACTCCTGAAACCCTGTCTCACCTCCACCTCCTTTCATGCCCCCTCCCTTCCAGATTCAGGACATATTCTTCTTTAGATATTAATGTTATATATATACAAACATGCATATGTACATGTTTGTGTATGTGACTAAACAATCTTGATTCAATTTAGCATTGCTTGTATGTACATTTGTCCCAGGTTGCTAGATTAGGGTCAGAAAAACAATGTAGGATCTCCTGTATGAACAAAACTGATTCTTCCTCTCTCAGAGGCTATTATCACGTGTAGTTATTTTCTCTAGGGGTTGGCCCTTGTGGAATTTTCTTCATCCACATTGACATGTCAGTTGGTATCATTGTGCTATTCCCCTTTGGGTAACCGTAGTGTTGAGAGTTAATGGGTACCTTTTTCCTTGCTCTGTCTTGGGACACTGCCTAGTAGTGGGAATCCTAGTTTTCTGATTCTTACAATCTGCCCTTCCACTTCAGAGTTTTTTTCTCTGAGCCTTGGGTGTAGGAGTTCCTTAGCACACTAATCAGTTAGAGCTCGGCACACCCTGAGTATTCAGTCTCTTCAATATAACCAGTTGTAGATCGCTGTAGCAGTTTCTGTATGCTGTAAAACCAAGTTTCTTTGGTGATTTCAAGCTACATCTGAGTGTATATAAGGGTAAGAATTTAGAGAAGTCTTGTGTTTGATAAGGGAAATAAAAATAATAAGTTCTCTTCTAGCATGTGTTGTCTCACCAGGCATGTAGAGTACCTTGTCTCAGCAGCCTTGTGGAGTAGCCAGGTTTATGGTACCAGGTATGGATTCTCTCATTAAGCTGGTCTTAAGTCCAGGTCAAAGGCTGTTGGCTACCACTAGAATAAAAGTACCGCTTTTGTACCATTGGAGATACTTTATTGGTTGAGTCATTCCTATGGTTCCTGGGCTCTAGAGTTAGCTGGAACTACTGATAACTCTTCTACCTGGAGAAGTTGCATGGCACCTTCCAATAAAAGGTAGTCCCCAAAGAGATTTTCAGGTCAGTTCCAGTTTATGCCTCCAAGTCCTGTGTCTGAATGACTGGTATCTTCAATAGGTTCTTTCCCTCAAGGTCTGGAAGACAACTAAGAGCAATGACCACAGCCAATATTCTTTTTGGAGGCTTTCATATTCATCCAACCAACAACTCAAGGGAAGGTTTCTCATGACTTGCACTGGAAATTTTGTTAGATGGTGCATTGCTCTTTGCTGGTAGCATCATCACCCCCTGTAAAGTAACACTAAAAAAATTATATGCACATATATTCATACAATAGATACTCATGTATATATATGCATACATATACATACATATATATTTAAGTTAGCTTAAAGATAATATAAAATAATCTGTTGTCCTATGACTTTTTCAAATCCTCTTTGTGTCATCTCTTCTTCTTTACTCTCCCTGTTTCATACCCTTCCTTCCCCTTTCACTATTAATATCTTCAATTAGGTTCATTGCTTCCTTCCTTGCACTTGTCTCTTATTAACATCCCTCTTGTATCTCCTTGTTCTCCCGTGGTCCTTGTTTATTTTCTTGACTTCTCAATTACTTCAGGTCATGTACTCAAATATAAAGATTTGCTCCACAAATAAGAGAGAATATGGAATGTTTGTCTTTCTAGGTTTGTTATTCTCCTCTGTATAACATTATCCAGTTCCATTTACCTGACATATCAGTATTTTATTCTTAACAGATAGAGTAGAATGTCTTCCATACATGTAACGTATTTTTGTTATTCATTACCTGAAGTATATTTATGCTGTTTTCTAGCTAGTGTAAATAGAGGAGCCATGAACATGTTTGATCAAGCATCTCTGGAACAGACTACTACTGAGTCCTTTGGCCATGTTCCAAGGAGTAGAATAGCTGGGCTATATCTTATATCTACTTTTAGCTTGTTGAAAATTCTCCACACTGGTTTATAGAATGACTGCATTAGCTTCCAATCCCATTAACAGGGAATAGGAGTCTCCTTTCCCCACATCCTCACCAGCATTTGTTTTCACTTCACAAATTGCTGAGGATGTTGAACACTTTTAAAGTTATTTATTCACCATTTTTAAAATTTATTTTTTATTAAGGGATTTTCTACTCAATTTACATACCAACCACAGATCCCCTATCTTCCCTCCTCCTGCCTCTCCAGCCTTCCCCCTCCCAACCCATCCCCCATTCTATCTTCCAACAAGGTATGGCCTCCCATGGGGAGTCACCATTCAGCATTCAGTCGAGGCAGGTCCAAAGCCCCTCCCTGCTGCATCAAGGCTGTGCAAGATGTCCCACCATAGGTAGTGGGCTCCAAAAAGCCAGCTCACGCACTAGGGATGGATCCTGATCCTACTGTCAAGGGGCCCCTTAAGCAGACCAAGCTACACAACTGTCCTGCTATGCAGAGGGCCTAGTCCAATCCCATGGAGGCTCCACAGCTCTTGGTCTAAAGTTCATGAGTTCCAACTAGTTTGGTTTGGTTGTCTCTGCGGGTTTCCCCATCACGATCTTGATGCCCCTTGCTCATCGAATCCCTCTTTTCCCTCTCTTCAACTGGACTCCTGGAGCTTGGCCTGGTGCTTGGCTGTGGATCTCTGCATCTGCTTCCATCAGTTACTGGATGAAGGCTCTATGATGACAGTTAGGGTATTCACTTATCTTATTACTGGGGTAAGCCAGTTTTTTTTTATTTTGAAAACCCATTATATTCACATCCATAGCCCATTTTTAATTGGAATGTTCATTTTATTGATTCTTTATTTTCTGAGTTCTTTGTATATTTTGGATAACAGTTCTCACCAGCATAGTTTGCAAAGATTATTTTCAGCTCTGTAAACTTCCTTTTCTCTGTACTGTTTGGGTTTTTGTTGTTGTATAGAATCTTTTCAGTTTTATGAAGTCTCCTTTATCAATAGTTGGCCCTGTGAATGAGAGTCTTGTTCGGAAAGTTTTTTCCCTACACCTATACTTTACATGTCAGTGTTTATGTTTTCTGCTAGCAGTTTCAATCTTTCAGGTTTTACATTGAGGTTTTTGATGAATTTGGAGTAGCCTTTTGTACAGGATGACACATTATGGGTCTAATTTCATTCTAATCTTCCCAATTGTTTTTGCTCCAGTGTGCTATCTAGGCTATGCCTAGTAAATAGTGTAAAGATGGTGCATGTGGGCCTGGTACTGGGGTACTCACCAGCCTAGGCCCAGTGTGCATGCTGCATGCCCAGGGCTGAGCTTGGAGACTGCAGGGGCATTGGAAGGTAAGGTTGTGAGGAACCCAGTTGCAAAACAAAAAAAAAGCCCTACAATGGCTGCATGACTGGAACTAGTCATGTGGATTGGGAATGGTGCAGATGGGTAAGGTTGCAGAGAACTCAATATGCTGTATGGGTGCAGAGGCTGAGCAACCAAAGCTCGACCTGAGTGTTGGGGACTGTGGGTGGCAGGTGGGTGTTGCAAAGCACTTACCAGTATGGAAGTCATAAAGGCTTAGGGACAGAGGCTGAGCCTCAGACTTGGGAAGGTTATGGGAAGGCAAGATTGCAGGAAAACATACCGGACTAGACTGGCATCCATTCATGACATTTTACTGATTGCATATAGCAATGGGAGGCAGGTACCATTCTATACATTTTACTTATAGGGGAAATGGGAAACCTATGTTACACTCCCAAGGATATCAGTTTAAGTATGTGTCTCTTTTTCTGGGTGGTTTAGATTTTTCTCTTTGTATCTGATTTAACCAACTTGATTGTGTTGTGCCAAGGATGGCTTTGTTTGTGACTCATTTGTTTGGGGCAGCTCATGTTCGTTGGATGTCTAAAATTCCAGTTTCTGCAAAGTGTGTCAATTCTTTTCTCTTTGAATATGATTACCAGTACTTTTACTTTCTGTTATATCTTGCAGTTTCATGATAAAGTGCACATCGTATTTTTTTTTATTCAATA
The DNA here is from genome assembly GCA_902168415.1 of Peromyscus melanophrys. NCBI lineage: Eukaryota > Metazoa > Chordata > Mammalia > Rodentia > Cricetidae > Peromyscus > Peromyscus melanophrys. The sequence continues at coordinate 19,269 of CABHPR010132046.1, read as the reverse complement.
CTGGGCATTATGCATTTTTTCTTTAAACATCATTAATGTCATTTCCGTCATGTCATTAAATTATGGTTTTATTTGATCCCTCATTTTTAATTTAAATTTCTTTATAGTTTAAAGTGTAAAGTTCAGCCGGGCAGTGGTGGCGCACGCCTTTAATCCCAGCACTCGGGAGGCAGAGCCAGGCGGATCTCTGTGAGTTCAAGGCCAGCCTGGACTACCAAGTGAGTTCCAGGAAAGGCGCAAAGCTACACAGAGAAACCCTGTCTCGAAAAACCAAAAAAAAAAAAAAAAAGTGTAAAGTTCAGTCTTGCTATAATCAGAAATCCTTTTTTGCTCTTTACTAATTGTCTACAGTATCTATCTCATGAGGACTTTTCATTCCATCTGAATACAACAGAAATAGTATTCTGTTGAGAAGCTCAGATAATGGTACATCTTAAATCATCTGGTATTTCTCATCTCAGCCTCCATATGTGACCTCTGTATTTATATTTGGTAGTACACCTAAGGGGATGTCTCTCTGCTTACAGTTTTTCTTTGTGGGTGTGCCTAAAATACAAATCCTGTATCTTCATTCACAGTGATTCTACTGTGACCAGGTGAAATTCTTCCTCCTAATGCCTGGTCTTTCAGGTACCCATCAGCATGAAGACGGCACAAATATAGAGTTCATCTCCCTATCCTTGCCCCTCAGGATGTTCTAGTTCCTTGTGCTTGTTTTCCAAATTTAAAAATAATTTATCTCATATAATTTTTATAGTAATCTCTGTAGAGAGAAAGAATTTGTTTTTAGTTAATGCTTCATTATTAAAAGTATAACCCTTTCTTTTTCTCAAAACATACTGCCCAAAAGTATTTACTATTTCTGATATGTAATATGTTTCCTAAAATATATAAAAATGTTAATTTCCTCACTTTTTAGTTATTTTAGATACGGGAAGATAAATAAAAAAATGTTGAAAGCTCTTCTCATTTGATTCTCATATTTAAGGTATACTAATAATATGCTAAAAATTTAAAAATATTTCAGGGCATGCAGAGATGGCTCAGCAGTTAAGGATGCTTGTACTTACAGAGTACCTGGGTTCAGTTCCTAGACCACATGGTGGTGGCACACAACTTTTTATAACTCCACTTCCAGAGCACCTATGGATCCTACAAAATTACTGTATATTTTATCTAATCACGAAACAGTAAAATACAAATTAGAACTGTGAAATCATGTTAGTCAGGAAAACCAATGATATATTGAGTAAATTATAGAAGAGAAAGATGTTGGTGGTAGTTTTATTATGGAGGTTTCGAGTACTGTTTTACTTTGGATAGGAAATCACAGAATATAGCAATGCCCACAAATGTGTACTTTGGGTCAATATTTAAAAAAAATCACAAACATTGAAAGGAGTCCAGCAATTGGCAGAATCATAATAAAGATGAAAGGGTGGCAGGGAGGGAAAAGTGTGGGATGATGGTAAGAAAGAAAATACGTCCAAAAAGAGATGATAGTGCAATCCAGCAAAATTAGCAGTCCGACACCTCCTGGTGACAGGATGCAAAGCCATCTATAGTCTTGCCAAAGCAATTAAAACTGACTAGGATCAAAACTCTGCAGAGTGCTGATTGTTTACTGGTGATAAGAGAACAGAAAAAGAGGTCAGCTGCACCAAGAGGCTGAAATCAGCAAAAGCAAACTGGAAAATTCCATCAGTGTCATTGCCTCATTTCCAACATATCAATTCTAAGGAAAAGAAGACCGGAAGGGGATGAAGTATAGGAAGCCTATAAGTGAGCATTCAGTTTACATCAGACAAAACTATCGTGTTGGAGAATGCACAAGTGTATACTAAAGTCAAACACCAGATAATTCACTAGGTGCTAAAGCAGCACAGATTCATTCATTCTGTCTCCGAGAAAAAGTCGCCATGTGAAGGAGCTTTACCTGATTTTAATAATTCATAACCATGTTTTCTGGCTAGAAGATAATGGTGATCTCTTTTAGAACAAGTAATTGATTTGACAGCCCCAAACCACTGTCTTTTCTGGGTCTCACACTCCAAATCTGCTACATACCTATCAATCAGGATCCAGGTACCAGGTAACAAGGAAGAAGTATTATTGCCCAGAACCAGGGAAATTGGCCAATCCACAGGGTGCCCATAAAATTTGCTTAATACCTATCTCCACTGTTTGCCTTGTGTGAAAAGCCCTTGAAGCTCCAGATCACTGTTAACCAACTGTCAGTAAGTCTACCCCTCATTTGTGATCTTGATCACCATCTTCTGCCTTATTGTTATGTGTCAAAACTTTTTCTGGGGAGACACATACAGTTGTCTACTCACCTTAGATAGGAGCCCATGACAAACCAAAGTATGGATACCGCCAAAATCCAACTTGAGTTTTATTGGAGTTCCTTACATAAATACGGGTGAACCGTTGCTTATAGGAGCAGAAATGACTCAAGATAGGTGCATTCTCAAAGCCCAACCCTGTAGGTATAATTTTCTGTCCTGCCAGTCAGCTCCCAAGTAACAACATAGAGACTTATTATTAATTACAAATGCTCAACCTATTGCTTAGGCTTTTTTAATAATTATCTCTTACATCTTAAATTAACCCATTTCTTATCTACACTCTACCATGTGGAAGTACCTTTTTTCAGCATGGCATATTCATCTTGCTTCTCCCTGTGTCTGCTGGTGACTCTACTCTTCTTTATCCCAGAGAGTTCTTTCCCTGTCCACAAGTTCCACCTATCCTCTTCCTGCCTAGCTATTAACTATCTAGTTCTTTATTAAACCAATGATAGCAACATATCTTCACGATGTACAGATTGTTCCACAACATAACCCGAGCATGGGGTTTGGGATGATTAGTTTGTCTTTGTTGAGTGGGTGTTTTGTTCGTTGTTTTTCTGTTTTCTCTCTGGATTTTCAGAAAGTGTGATTGCTGTGTGAGTGTGATTGCTGCCTGTTTTATTGCACTCCTGGGAACCTTGAGCACACTGCACAGCCTGCAAGCAGGTCGAAAGTGTCCTTTCCAGGTGGCTCAGCTTGTTAAAATCTTTACCAGGTAGCTTATCTGGTTTTGTTTCTTTCAGGCAGCTGGTCTATTTTCAGAGTCTTCCTTGCAACTTTGCTTGTCTGAGAGTGTTCTTTGCAGCTTTTACAGTTTTCTCTGTCAGGGGAGTGGAAATAGGGGTGGGGGGTGATTCAGGTCAGTTTCAGGGACTTCCTGGATCTGATTTGAGTTGTTTATCTTCCTGTGTAAAAGGCTTCCCTGCAGAATGGAATCTTTCAACCATGGAAGAAACAGGTAAACAACACTTATGCATCTAAAAGTGCGAAAGATCATTGCCATTCCTTTAGTCCTGTGCCATCATGGTGTATCCTGCCATTACGAAATTTTTGTGTCTTCTTTAAATTATTTGTAAATTCCCAAACTTTACAATTTACACAGTTCTTTATTAGCAACTGGAGGACATGCTAAATACGATGACAAAGATGAATACAGGAAACAGAGATTCCTAGAAGAATGAGGTCTAAACTAGTTGACAAGAAGAGAAATGGAATAAGAAGTTAAATAAGATTAGTGAGCAAATTTAAAAGACAGGAGAAGGTTTAAGCACTATAGAAGGATAGTCTCTGGCTCCAGGAAGAATTATTCACTAGATAATTTGCAAACTACATACATAGGTCTACTGGAACAAGAAAATGAAGGGATACAAAATCATGAATCCAATGAAAGAAATTAAACAATTACTAACTATAAGGGAAAACCTCTATAATAAAGAAATCAAACTAATTCTTGATTCTTAAGCAATTGTCTTTACACATTAGTAATAACATAGAAAAGTCCAACAGACACTGAGGAACAAGGAAGATGGAAAGAGGAAGGATATAAGAATAGACACTACAGAGATGCTGATGGATTAAGTAAGAAAAAAATCATGAAGCAGAAAGTAACATTCTACACTACATGTAGAAATGGAGAGGGGCAATTCTAGGGCAAGGCACTAAACGTGCTTAGTGTGTTTGACACAAATAGTGTGGATTAAAACTGAAAACATCTAGATTTTTCTTCTTTCATTAAAGAAATATTCCTAGGAAGCATTAGTTTTAGTCTTACTAAAGAAGTACACTCTTCTGGTACTCAAACCTAATCTTCAAAGGCAATAATTGGCTTACATTTATCATTTATGTTTGCACATGTAATTTTATATTACCTTTTCTGGTTTAGAACTAAACCCACACAAATGCCATGAAATATGCCTAAATAATGGACTCGAAATGAAATATCTAAAGAAAATACTAAGTGTAAGGTAGAATCAGTGTTTCATATTTTTGTTTTAAATAAAAGGACCGTGTGTGTGTGTGTGTGTGTGTGTGTGTGTGTGTGTGTGTGTGTGTGTACGTGCACACTCTTTCTTATATCATCACATAATGCTAAATAGTTTTATCCATGAGATTTAGAAGTGAATTGGGTGGATAAGCACAGTGATCTTTATATAGTCTTAAAAATGACCATAAACTTTAGAATTCCACATGAATAAAGTCCTTTGGAATGCCCACCTTCAGGATGCAGCATTCCTAGAGTACAGCCCAGGGCTAACGTTTTCCATTACAAACAAATGGTTTATTTGTGCCTAAAATATTGGATTTGTATTTTGTTCATTGAGTCAGAGACCCAAAGGCAATGAACACATTATAAGAAAATCAAATAAAAATAAATAGAAGTACTTCTTATTTCATAATTGTATAATATGAAATACTTCTTATTTCATAAAAACACAGACTGCCCTTTGCAAAAAAAATGGTAAGTATAGAAACAAGAAAGGGAATGGGGGTGCTAGGCATGAACAAAATTCATTCTGGTACATGGACATTTCTGCATTTTACCCAGCAACCTAAATTAGGTAATTTAGACTGGGGTGCTTATAACACAGTATACTAATAAAATCCAAACTACTCAGAGTTCATGTTACATATAACACATAATATGTAGATTAATATCTTTAGCAAGCTAAGAATATCTAAAAGATAAGTATTCCCTTTCATAGGACACATTTAAACAATTTGGTTGCAAAAGTTTTAAATCGCAGGATTGGAAGTTGTAGGCTGAATCCCATATTTTTTTTTAAGGCAAAGCCTCTTTATGAGACTGACTCAGACATAGAGAAACTGAATAAATACGAACACTTAAGGGTGGTTTGATAAGAACTATAACTAAGGAAGGCAAATAGAGTGCAAAAGTATTAGAACTCTGAAAAATATCCTGAAATCAATCGCAACGCAGTACAAGACTCTATGTAGAGCACCTAGGAAGAAAAGCCGTTTATACTAAAGGAAATCAAATTATAATTCTTGATTTTAGGGCAATAGTCATTACAGATCAACAGTACTACAAATCAATGTCTAGCAGACACTGCAGATCAAGGAAGAAGAAAAAAGGGGAAGAAAGGAACAACTTGCTGTTTAAAGTCAGGCTGTAAACAGACAGTCAAAGCGGGAGAGGAACCGCTTACCCAGTATTGACCAGACAGTTAAACAAATGGGTGAGTTTGGAAGAAATGTCTGAATGGCACTGTTCTCCTTTTGCTTTTTCCTTTTGTTGCAGAGAGTACAGCAAGGTTATAGAGAGTGTTTAAAGCATTTTAAGCAAGGTGTGTATCATTGAGGAACACCTCCAGCCCACCAAAATGATTCTCCATCTTTGTATATCTGAAAATAGCACTGCCTTGTTAAAGCACAGATGCTTTGTCATAATCCTGGAAGTTCTGATTCTGTTGATTTAGGCTTTGTTTGGATAATATTGAATCACAGGTAAATGCTTAGTTTCCCAGAAACAGCTATGATGAAGAAATACATTAAAACTTTTAGATTAATTATTTTTATTATATGTATGAAATATTTCTGTTCAGAACTATATATAGCCTAGTTCAATTTTCAAATAGTTTTCAAAAGCTCTAGGATTGGGGTTTGGTAACTTTCAAAATTCTTTAGATGATTTTTCTTCTTACTATTATTATTTACATTTTTCTTTTTTAATGAAAATTTGTTTTTTCAATACAATATACTCTGATCATGGGTTCCCCTTCCCCAACTGTTCCCAGATCCTCCCCACTTTCCCACCCATCCCATCTGATTGCCAATCATCCTCTACCATTTTGTCCTCCAGGATGTTCTTCCTTGCTTTTCTAACAAGTACCAGGGTGATGTTCACTCCACGGCTCCAGAGAGCACTCCTTGAGAACTGACTTCCCAGGGCAAATGACAGCAACTAGGTAGTTGTCCCTATCCAAGCTGACTGGCTAGAGGTTGTGGCAGGTGATGAGTAAGCAGCCTTAGTAACAAATTTCTCAGGTAAAAATTAAGGTTTGAATTTAGAGCAGAGGAGAAATATCTTCTGGTTTTGTGGAAAAGGTGAGACCCCCTTCACAGACTATGAGTTTAGGGCCTTTCTCATTACAAGGTAAAGAATCATCCTAAAAACTGAAACTCGCCATCCTACACAATGAATGCTACAGACAACAGTCTCAGAGAAACTGCAATATGAAAGAAGTTGGTTAATATGAAGAAAGTGATCCAAGCACTTGAGAATTCAGCTTTCAGTTTCCTCTCTTATTGCCATCAGAGTAAGTTGTGATACTCCATATATTCATCCAAGCATTAGTTTCTAGTTATCAGATTTTAACTTCATGTTCATGTCTTCTGAATAAATAACAATCAACAAAAACCCAAAAGCCTAACTTCTACTTTCACTTGAGGAAACAAAAACCAAAATCATGTCAGAATTCATGCTTAAACAAATTGTCAGCAATTTCAAACATTGCCTCTGAATTCATCTTTCATGTCAACAAAGTTAACAGGTTGGATGCTGCATCTTCCAACAGCAGAGTAGGCGTTCTCTCGCATTACAAAGCTCCTGGCATGACATTTCTATCTTTGGTCCAGCGTTAATGATGTTCCATGCTGACCCTCAGAGCTGGAGAAGCACAGGGTTGACAGCAGTGTTTACATGAATGTTTGATAAGCATCTGTCAGCTCCAAGGACTCTACAAGCAGAGGAACACAAAAGGAGCCAGAGAACCCTGGGGCTTCTGCCACCTGAAAGCATAATCCGGTGTGTTCATGGAATTTCAAATCAGCACTGAGATTGTTCTCTTCATAGCTCAGATTGTAATTTATGTATTATTTACTCAAAAATAGAACAGATGATAGAAGGCAATTACCTTTTCTAAAGAGCTTTTCAAATGTGGAGGTCAGAATTCTTTGAGCACATGCTGATCTTGCTACATTTTGTATTATCTCCCCGGTTTAAAAAAAAAAAAGCCATGGAAAGTGAATAGATTTGACAGGTTAAACTCAATTTTAAGAAAACTGACTGATCTCCCTCCAGATCATTATGTATTTAGCCTCTGAAAGAAAAGAGGATGCTTAGGAAAAACTTGCTTTGTATATAATCAGAATAGTCTATATTTAGTATATGTTAATGTGGACAAAGGAAAATACATGCATTCAATTTACACATAGTAATTGCCTTTGTTATTAGATCCTCACACCTTCACTTAGATATTACTCTGTACTCTTTGATAATTCATGACCCTGTGAAATTGGACTGGAGATAAAATTTTCTTTTGTCTATTTAAGAAACATAAGTTTAAATTTTCATAGTGTCATAAATATCAACTTCATACACTTAAAATAATGTCTCTGAAAATGTAACAGCATTTTTGTCATGGGGAGAATAAAAAAAGAATCTTAGTGCTGGGCTACAACACCCAGCTTCTATACACACACACACACACACACACACACACACACACACACACACAAAGATCAAGCTATTAAAAGAACATTAATCGGCATTACAGTATTCGGCATATTATCTTGACGCCGTAAAACCTTATATGGAAATATGCTTTAGTTATGGCAAAGTCTTTCAAAGGGGAAATACTAAGAAGAGGTGAAGGCAAGACAACTCTGAGCAAGCAGCCTCGTCCTTCCTGCTGATGGACTATGTTCACTTGACTGGGTTGTGTGATCACTCTCAGCAGGTGAAATTGTTTGAATTTCCAGATCAAGCTCTTCTTGAAGTGTGTTCCATCCCTTAGAATTCTAATTTGCATGAGCCAATACATCCTGTGAAAGCTACAACAACAAAACACAATTTAATGTAGTTTGAAACCAGTTTAACTTAGTACTGAAAGACCTCGAATAATCTGTTTCCATGTAAGGATGGGTTCAACAATCTAATGCAAATTAGGTAGTCATTTTAATTCTTCTTGGTCCTTTGGTATTAATATGTTCTTTCTTTCTAGTGTGAATGGGACAAGTTTACAGATATGTGTTCAGATTATAAATTTATACTTAGAAAATGTTTTGATTGATGTATTAGCTTTGTAAATTATTAAACTAGCATGTTATATATGTGCTGACACATTAAGTAGTCCTTTGCAAAGAACAGTCTATACTAATTATGGTATCACCCTCCTACACACAGTTATCTGTCACATAAGAAAGAAGTCAAAGGACATTAATAATGACTACATTCATAAACTGCTTTAAAAATTATCCTTACCAACAGGATGTGAAAGTACTTACCATCAGGAAATACTTTCCTATTAAAGTGATGAAAATTTCAGGTTTCTAGTTTTTAAGAACCAGTCCTGCAAAATAGTATGGTCATTGCTACATAATTGTCACCTCTTGACCCCTCTTCCTGGCTATGACTCCTATTTGGATATTATCTCACAAATATCAATCAATAAATAAAAAAATAATTATGGGTCTTTGAGAGTGCTCTTGTAGAATGTGTGTTTTTACACACTGAAAAAATGACATGTGGCTTTACAACACATGAAAAGGGATGCAATAAAAATAAGTTAGGCATTGTCAAGTTCAAATGCACTAAACAGGTTTCTTTACTGTATTATGTAACAGAACGATTAACATTTTGGGAATACTCAGAGACTTATTTTGTCACAGAAAGAGTTTCTTCTTAAATTTTCTCAGACTATGCATGTTCAGAAACACGAGGCATTGCTGTGGGGTTCCGGACATGGAAGGAGCTTCCCACAAAACAGTAAGTTTATTGGGGCTGTGTGTATACCTATCTGTGAACCCAGAACTTGTAGCCTAGAGGTAGCAAGATCAATATTTTGAAGCTAGTCAGGGCTGAATAGAGAAATTGTGCATCACAAAATAAAACAAATAGCATAAGCAGCCAGCAATTTAAGTCATAGATATCTCTTATTTCATTTTTATGAATGAAATAAATTTAATAAAGATGGTAAAACAGATGTGATATTTGCTGATTTACAACCAAGATAGATTATTCTCAAAAGCTTTAAATAAATGAATATACATTGTAGTATTGATCACTCAAGTTGCAGTTGCTTTCTTTTATTTGATGAAAAATTCACATTATAATTTTGTTTTCCTCCTTTTTTCATTCCTCAAATTATATAATAATCAAATATACTGCTTTAACATTGAGAAGTGGGAACTCTTCATTCAAGATAAAATCTTTGTTTTCAAAATAGTCTATTCAATACTGAGAAAAGATAGAAAAAATGATGCCTCAAATCAGGAAAATAATTTAAACTATTTGATTGGTATTATTAGAGGACTGGAACAAGATGAAATGTTTGTTAAGCATTTTTGAAATGCATATTTATGTTAAGACATGATAAATATTTTCATCTCAAAAATGATGAGGGTGAGTAAGTTCCTTGAATTGTTTAGAAACAGAAATAAATCACTGTCATCAAAGCATTTATTTGGGGAAAGAAAATTAATGTGACTGAATCTATTTAATATAATTAAATGTTGTATCATACAGAATTGACTAAAAGAAGAAATTTACAGAAGGGGGACATTCATGTTATATAGAAAAATCTGAGAAGAAATAAGTAGAAAATTAGCAGGCTTAAAATTAAGATTTATATAAACACAGATGCAATTCATGGGTAACAAAAGCCAAGAACTGAGGCAGGAGTGCAGAAGTCTGTTTGAGTATAGCATGTTGATCAAGAATGAGGATACAGGCCTTATGGGTTTACTGCTGACGAAGCTGGTGCATGGTTCAGGACACAGCTTGCTACCTTTTCATATATATGGAAGAAAATATCTCACCTCAGTAAAAAATGTAACTACACAAATAATCTGGAAAATATCACATCTAGAAGTGTTTTTACAGAGGAGTCATTGTTGACACTGAAGAGTAAGTCAGAGCTGAACGTTAATCCAAGAGAAAGGTCGAGAGAAGGCTCATTATTACAGAAGGATGGAGAAAATGAGTGAGGGAGTGCAAGATGAAAGTGCTGGAGAGAAAATCAAGGTTGAAGTCCATGAAAATTGTGAATCAGATTAGATCTGTGGGCCTGTTTTAATTTCAGTAAAAAGGCTTTGGGGTCATCAATGAAGGTGATACATTTTATATTCTAGAAAGCTTACTCCAAACACCCAGTGAAGAAATGATAAAAGGAAATCATGGCAATGCTGTCAAGGGGAGGGTCAATGAAGTCACAAGGAAAATTTGCAGAGTTTTAGATTATTAGTGAAGGGAAGATATAATGTGAGTAATTTTGAACAGTTCTAGATCCTTGAAAAAAAATAAAAATTGATCAGACAGAAAAGCAGATGCTGCTGAAGGTGGTTTTTACACACTGATAGTAGGAGCACCAAGCTAGAAACACCTGTTTTAAAGTTGTTAAAACTAAAACAACATCTTGAAAACATAAACCTGAGTCAAGGTCAAGGGAAGCACCACATAAAAGTGGTCTTAGCTCAGTAAGAGGTTCCAGTGTCGATTGCCAGAACTTCCTTCACTGTCATTTACCCAGAGCATCCTGATTTACCTTCATTTCTCCAGGAAGTTTAACTTTGGAAAGTCCCTTCCCTTCAGCTGTCTGTTTTCTTAATCTCAAATGAGAATAAATAAGGAGATACACCCCATCAAGCATCAGACAGATTTAGTTTCTGGACAAAATGATAAATTTAGCCTTTTTGTTGTTGGGTTAGTGAAAGAAATCATATAACTTGCCCAAGCCTGTGAAACTCTCAGGATTAACAGCTGAGATTTTCTCTCTGATAGCAGGCTGAAGATTTGTGAGGTCGTTTTCCAAAGCAATTAAAACTGGGCAAACTGCACTTCAGTGAGCTTCAAGAGACCTTTTTTTTTCTAAAATAATGAAATCTTCCCTAGAAAGATAAAATAAACGTATACTTTTAGAAAAACGTTTGTGTGAATAGTTAATTTTCTAATTATCATAAGCGATATCTATTTGACTGAAGCGAAGGAAAACTGATGTGAGTTGGGAAAAGCTTGTAATACAATCTTTCTGAGACCTTAGAGTACCTTAGTGTTCAAATAACTACTAAAGTAATAATTTACCGCTATATACTGGATTCAAAAAACATGTTTAATAATTTGAAAAACATAATTTTAAGTTACTAAATATCATTATTGCAAACATTTTAATGTATTAATATTTTAATAGCATGATAAAAACATGTTTAACATATGTAAAACTTATGTACCCTAAATAACTACAAAAGTCAGCAATAACCTTCCTTATGTATTATCAATACTATATGGTTCTTTCCCATCTTCATCTTACTTAAAACCACTCTTTTTTTTTTTTTTTTTTTTTTTTTTTTTTTTG
>CABHPR010132045.1:0-24936 GCA_902168415.1 Peromyscus melanophrys | reverse complement strand
TGTGTGTGTGTGTGTGTGTGTGTGTGTGTGTGTGTGTGTGTGTGTGTGTGTGTTTTCAGGGGTGACTATTTGGTATTGGATAATTGATTGGAAAGACTATGTCTCTTGCTCTCAGCATTCCCCAGTTGCCTGTAGGTCTTTGTATAGGGCTGAGGCTTCCTGAGCTTTCCCTCTCCACATAGCATATGTATTGGTTCATATTTGTTCATCTCATGTTTAGTCAGTCATGTTGGTGAGACTATGGGGGTAGCTTCTTACATTCTTAGGACACACAATCTCACAGCCAACTCTCTGTTCCTCTGTCTCTTACAACATTTCCATGAGACTTAGGTGCCAGAGTTGAACTGTAAATTTGCCTCTTTGGACTAGGATCCACAGCTATGCATTTTGATTGGCTGTGCTTTTCTGCAATTAATGTTCTTTGTTGCAAAGAGAAGTTTCCTTGATGCGTGGCGAGGACTACACTTACCTGTGGGTATAAGAACAAAGGTTTTGGATGTAGTTAGGAATTTGATGGTTCAGTAAAGTGTCAGTTACAGATTCTTCTCCTTATCATGATATTTTATTTGTGCTGAAATGTGATTTTATTTGTATGTTAATAAAGTTGCCTGGGAATCAGAGCTAATAGCAAGCCATTTAGCAGAAGTCTGGCAGTGGTAGCACACGCCCTTAATCCCAATCACATGACAGGCAGATCTCTGTGTGTTCAAGGATACAGCCAGCATGGAGACACAGGCCTTTAATCTCAATACCAACCATAGAAGACCTGGAGGTCTGTATAGAGAGGCAGTGACGAGGAGGTCATGTGGTTGGGTTTACAACCAATGAGAAGGCAGAACAGAAAGTCAATAAAAATACAGACACACAGGAAGTAGACCTCTTTCTGAGGGGAAGGACGGCAGCGATGGCGATGGGTAAGAAGGTGGTCTTAACTCTTGGCTGCTGCTTGATCTCTGGGCTTTTAACTCTGCATTTGGCTCTGTGTTTCTTATTTAATAAGAGCATTCAGAATTACATCTACAATCCCTGGATAGTTGGTGAGGTATCCAGGCATGAGTTCTTTCTTGTTGAGTGTCTCTTAAGTCTAATCACCAGGATGTCGGTTACTGCCAAGCTACATGTGCTCTACTGCAGCCTTGGTGGCCTGTGCCATTGTTGCCATTGTTGTGGTTCACAGGCACCAAGAGCTGGGACTTTTGGCTCACCTCTGGTTTTAGCAGGCCTCTGGTTTAGCCTTCAAATATTTTAACTCCTTTTAATAATAATTACTCATGGGTATAACTCTTTCGTTTACTTCATCTTTTTACATCCTCATTCTTAACAGAAACAACTTGTTAAGTCAGCCTAAAATTACACACAAAAATAGAAGGAGAGTCAACCAATTCTAGAAGATCAAGCTGTGTTAGACTTTCCTGCAATAGTAACAAAATAAAAGACTAGCATATTCCTTTTGGTGTGGACCAGTGAAATGGTTTAGCATTTTAGAATGCTAAAATGGTTTTCCAAACATCCATTGAAAGTAACTCACTGTGACCTAAAATAACTTAATGAAAGTAAAAGAAAACAATTCTCATTATCCTATAAATTGTAAATAATTTTCTAGTAAGACACCAGTAAAATCATACCACTGGTTCAGTCTGTACAATGTTACTTTTATCTGTGTGTTTTCAAGGCTGACCATTTGCCATTCAGTAACCATTGCTGTGCTTTTACCTGGGGAAGACTGTTTCTCCCACTCTCAGTGTTAGTGAGTTACCTGCAGGTCTCTGTATACGGTTAAGGCCTCCTGAGCCTTCTCCCATCCACATAAGTTTGTCACGTCAGTTGGTTATTTCTTGTTCAGCTCATGTTTAAGCATTCAAGTCAGTGAAATGTGAAACTTTATATGTGTAGCTTCTGACATTACTAGAATTATTTTGGTGTTCAGCTGTCCTATACACTTTCCCAGAACATTTAGGTTATATATAGACCAGTGGTTCCCAGTGATGTACTTTTTAATACCCTCTTACCACTGAAAGGAGACATTTGGCTATAGCTGAAGATATGGGATTTCAGATGTAGAGAGGGCCTCATGTTTAGGATCTCATGGTTACAGGACAAGAATGTTGCTAAGCAACTTAGAGTACATATGTCATCCAATTGATCTAAGACTGAGAAAGCCTGAAACAGACTCTTAAATTGACAATAAAACGGGGACAATAAAAATTCACCCTACATATTCTGACACACGCGATCTATATAACAAGAAAATTCTTAGGCAACCCCCCATAATTCAAACTATTTGAATATATATTTCTTCAAGTTGAGATAATATTTAGTCTGAATTACTCATACTAATGGCCTTAGTTCTTTAGTTAAGTCTGCAAACACAGAAACAGCACCCATATGTAATTTTAAAATCATACCCATGCTAGGATATTATCATTCCATCTAGATAACTGACAGTCTTTCAGAAGTGTGGATTGGAAAAGGACATTTTCACGAGCATTCATATTTCTCATGGAGCATTGGTGGGACGTGAGCATCTGCACACACCTTGGATCACATTCAAATGATAGTATTGATCAAACTAACAAGGGTGTCTAGAAAATGAGATGAAGAACTCAAACAGTCTGGCTGTTGCAACTGAGGTCGGGGGATAGTTTTAGCAAATGTTTCAGATGTATCTCATGAAGCTTGTGAACATTTTCACTGCAATCAAGAATCTATTTCATAATTAGTATTCCATATGACACTATTCCCTTCCATACTTTAATGACTTGATGGATATTTCTAATCTTCACAGGAGATTATAAGACAACTTTGTTGTTCACTAAGTGTCTCATTAACAGGATCTATAAAATTAGGCTTCTAAACAACTAAAATTAGTAAATGTTAATAGACAATTCTGAAACTTCTAAATGCATGCTGTGATACTGATAATCAGGGCTAACATGTTTAGCATTACTTATTTATAGACATCATTAGTAAAGAGCCAGTAAAACATCTATTAAGAAAATTTAATTCCTGTCCTTTGAAATAAATTCATCAATATTTTGCACTGTGTGGTCTGCTATAAATTTCAAAAATATTAGGGTTTAAAGATATACCTTAAAGAGTTCATCAAGTAAATATGAGACGTGCCTAGAATCAATTTTAAGGGTAATTCCATTGCCCTTGCCAGAAGTTACATGAAACAAAGAGCATACTATATTATATACCTTAGATTATTTTCTACTCAATATATTTAGACTCCCAAAGGCCTTTCAATTTCATTTCATTCTGTTTTCAACTCACTCCAATCCTTCCAATATAATTTTTTTCTTCTTCCATTAGTACAGTTCTCTTAAACATACTAGGTGGTTCAGTCTATTAGACAAAAAAAAATATATCTAAAAATCTAATCAGATTAATTCCATCTCCTGTAGAGTGACCTGTAAAGCTGCTATGGGTCTGTGCTCTTAGAACATCCAGGTGTTTGTATGGAAAGCTTTTTTGTAAGATTTATGAGATTCCTATTAAAGCATGTTTCCTACTGGAGGAAACATTTAAATCCCACACTGTATGTGAAGTAGCAAAATACCAATTTTAAATATAGTGTGCAAAGGTAAGTATGTACTATAATTCCAACAGTAGACACCTGAAAGTAAAACAGAAAGATGTGGTTAAAATTTTAGTAGACACTTTTTTTAGTGTTTTAACAAACACGCAGAGCATCAGCAGACATGACTAGGACAACGGAAAACAGGTGAAGAAGATTGGAAAATAAATTGACACAGGAAAGCCAGCAATGTCCAAACTGAAATTAAGCAGCAGTGTACCACAGACATCAATTAACAGACTGCAATGATCAAATTCAATTTTTAAAAAAGTATACTGATTCTCATAGAGATGTGTTTCAAAAACAAAGGACAGACAGTGTTGGAAGAAAATAAATGGGAAGATACCATTCGATGCTGGTAGTGAATACCAGAGGGCATCGTGACAAAACAGACTCCAGAGTGACACCCTATCTATGTCCTAAGTAAAAATATGACACATGAAGCATTTAGGATGCTACTGAAGGTCGCACACAGGGGGATGCCTAATTGTAAATACTCATATTAGAGAATAAAAATGAATAAATCCAGTGTCCTGACCTGAGAAAGCTAGAAAAAAATGAAATCCAGAATGAATAAAAATAAACAATAACGGTAAATGCAGAAATTGGAACAGGAAACTGACAGTTGGATAAAGTTGAAAGCCAAATGTTATTTCTTTGGAAAGAACAGCAAAATTGGTAAAGCTCAATTATTTTGAATGAGAAATTTTAAGATGGAGAAAAGACAATTGCCGATATTAACATCAAAAGAAAAATGGTCGCTGCAGATCGTGAAGCACTAAAAAGAAGTGGTAGCGGGGTTTTCATATTAATATGCCATCCCTCCCGTGGTCTTCAGACCCACTGAGTAGGAAAAGCTAGCTGTGCTTGAGGACGAGGAAACTGAAGCTGAGACCTTACAATTAACTTTTCAAAGTCCTCATAGGTAATAGCAAAAACATTTGTTTGAAACCATCACCCATTTGGCTCTGAAGCGCCTGCTCTTAGATGACATGTTACTATAGTGACATGAATTTATTTCAGGCTATGTTTATAAAACTGTTGGCACTAGCCTTTGTGCATGTCATCATCTCTAACATGCCGAATGCCACTGAATTTTTAAAATGCTATAAAGTTGTAAGACAATGATTTATAGCTTAGCAATTCTGAAAACATTGTGATTGATGAGGAAGAAAACAAAATTTATGTAGTATAAAATAAACATAATGTAAAGTATAAACAATATAAAGTAGCTCTTACAATACATTCTGAATTCTCTGGGTAAGGAGGCAAGTTTTACACATCTTAACATATACCATAAGAACTAGTATGATGACTTAGAAAATTTTAACCAAATTTTAATTGTTTTAAATGCTGTGTTTATACACAAAATTTTTGCAAGTGTTATATACACCCCAAAGAGATTTGACTATGTCAATGAAATAAATTATTATCAATTGGGTCATACTGAAAATGAAGTTAAATTAATTAAAAGGTCTAAAGTATCAGACAAAATTTAACTGACCTCAAGTTTCCAATCATCAGTAAAGTGCTTTGTGATATAAGGGACAATGTTATCCATTTCTATGGAGATCATATTATATCTCCACCTTATACCAAGACAGTTTATAAATCAAACGTTAGTCCAGATTAAAGATACTTGAAGATATACAAACACTCAAAACGTAAATTTTTCTTTTTTCTTTCTTTTCTTTTTTTGGGGTTGGAGGTAGTATTAGGGACTCAACCGAGGTCTTCAGGCATATGAACCAAGCACTCTATCCCTAAGCTACAGCCACAGTTTTATGGACTTCTATTCACTTTAGAAATTCGTTTCAGTACTCACAGGTAAGCAAAGGTAGACAACAGAAGGCTTTGAAACATGAAAATCAGTAAGCTCTCTGAGGATTTCAAGACAAAGAAGCCCCAGGGTGACAACTGTATGGCAGTTTGACAAAGTACCTGGTCCAAATTAGGGGGTAAAAAAGGCAGCAGACTCCAAGAAGAAATTCTGCATAAGGAGTTCCAGGAACAACACAAATGCACACATTATACAACACTTATATTCTATCCATAAATCATGTTACAGAGTGGCATGATTTGGGACAATGAATGAATATCAAGGTAACTTTTCACCCTTAATTTTGGTCAGATTCTTCCATAGTGAAGTCTCGGCAGCAGAATTTTAGGAAAGGAATTCTTCAGGCAAGGCCCTTGGGTAAACTAGAGAAGTAAAATAACTGAATATTCTTGATCAGTCTTGAGTTCTAAATTGAATGAAAAGACCCAGCCAGTTCTGAAAAGAACATTGTCAAAATAATAATACAATCTATTTAGGGTTGGCCTAGATTCTGAGATACGTATTCAAATGCAGATAAAGCATGAGATAGCTACATAAGAAGGATATAAACAATGCATTGGGTACTGTTATCAAGTCAGTCTGTAGGATAATAACAAAAGGAAAAGCAATCACAGAATCAGATATAAATATGGTTGATATCAATAATGTGAAAATAAAATTACAGCTTATGTAATTTAAGGAATGGTAACCATGCCAACATTGGTGCAAAGTCAAGAGTTAATCTCTGAATTAATAGATATGTATACTCTATGTATATATTATATATAATAAGGATGACACATGAGACTTGATATACTGTACAAGGTTTAAAGGAATAGCAAGAGCTAACCAGCTAATAATTTTAATTTCAAAAAGTGAAGAGAGAAAAAGAGACTGAATAGTGTGAGTTACATGTATATCTTCATAATAGAAGTAATTTTGATATTTCTAAAGTAGTATTTTGATAAATAGACCATTATATAGATTTATGGGATTAGCCAACCAAAGATCTCATAATGTGAAAATGATTGTTTCTGACTAGTGAACAGGCAAGGTGGAACTTTCTATTATAAGCTTTTCTGTACCACTTGAACTTGTAGCATGATCCTTCTGTTTTGATAGAAATTGAATGATTTTAAATAAAATATGAGCAAGTATTTCCCATATAATGATACATATCCTTGACTAATGAATACTTTGAATATTTGGTCATTGATACAAGAAAAGGGGATGATGGAAAACTAAATTTCCTAGAGATAAACCAAGCCATATACATAGATACAAAATTACATATTTCATTATCAAAAAATAAAAATAATTGTATTCCTAAACATTTTGTGAGCAATACTCTTGTATAGGCTAAAGATGTGCAAAAATCAATACTTGAATGATTACAATGTTGAGCCACCACTGAAAGTATCTAACTAATCAACAAATAAAATACTTTAACAAAATTCTTCAAAGTATATTTTGCTAGCTTCCTTTTTGTTTTGTAATGTCTTCGGTGTTCGTGTGTGGGTCTTTGCAAGTGCTTGCTGATGTGCACATGTGTCACAACAGTGTGTGTGTAGAAGTTAGAGGACATTTCAAAATCAGTTCTCTCTTTCCAACTTGTTCAGAGGCAAGGTATCCCAGTGTTTCTGATGATGGGATGCATTTCTGTCAGTGTGCTATGTACTCCAAGTTAGCTGGCCTGCAATGTTCCTGGCCAGGTTTACTGTCTCCACTTCTAACTCACTGTGGGAGTGCTGGGATTCCAGACACACATCATGGAGTGACTTTTTACATGGGTTCTGGGCATCAAATTCAAATTATCAGGCTTGTAAAAGAGTCCCACTTACCTGCTGAGCCATCTCACTGGCCTTTATGTTCACTTTCTAATGAAGGACCATGAAGTATCTTTGATAATAAACTTCTGCAGAGGAAAGTTTCATTTGGACTTAAGGTTTCAGTCCAGAGTTTCTTGCCACTGTTTCTTTGGGCCTGTGGCAACAGTACACCATGGGAGCACACAGCACGACAGCCTGCTCACCTCCTGGCAACTTAGAAACAAAGAGAAATAAAAGGCCAGATTGTTAAAAAGTTCTTTGAGACTTCATCCCTGTTGACCTACTTTCTGTCCACAAGGCCCCACTCCCAAAGAATACATCATCTCGTATTAGCTCCACTGTGGTGTCCATGTCTTCAATACATGGGCCTTCAGAGAACATTTCAGCTCCAAACTATAGCATATGACAATGTTTAACTGCATTTCAGTACCAAGAAATATAAATGATAATGAATAGTACTGTCATATTCTTCAACATCTTCAATATAATTACTGAACCATTCACAACACTTCAGTAAAAACTTATCAGACACCAATTAAGATGACAGGGAATATGTCTCCCTCCAAGATAGTATGTTAAGATTAACAAGGCTTTCTATTTATTGTCTCTCTTCCTCTATGCCATAAAAAACTACAAACTCCTTCAAGATAGTTTTAGAAATTTCATACTTCAACCATGTAGGTAACATGTAATTTAAATTTTACATTGCTCAGTGAGCTTAAGTCCTGAAAACATAACTGTCTTGTAATGTCTCAGCTTCATCCCTCCTGCTTATAGACTGGATTCACCTTGAATAGATCCATGAATCTCCAGGTACTAGTCAGTACAGACCTACCTTCCTCTGTATCCTGAGTATCCCATGTCTGAACACAACATTGGAAAGAAAAGTACATCTTCTGTCCATTCTGCATATCTACAATGTAACTTGAAGGAGTCATCTACTCTACTCATGAAGTTATAGTAATCACTTGGTATCATATAGCAGTAGTTAAAGAATCTCCTTTGTTCTAAAATACATCTATTGACAACTGCTATAGGTCAAGGTAGCTCCTGCTATATTAGTGAAGGCAGGATAATAGAATTTAGCAGTGTGTACTGAGCGTGCTGTGTATGAAAAAAATGCACCTGAATAGACATGTTTCTGAAGTCTTGGAAAGCCAGGTATTTCCAAAATTACTAAAGTAATGGGAATTCTGATCTAGTCAGCTGGTATGCTATAAGAGGAAAATGCAATAGCTCATGGTGAGTCAAGAATGTACATTCCTTAGTTTTTCTAACTTATTGCAAACAGGGTTAAAACCAGATGATCTGATTCCAGAGCTTACTCACTTCAGCAACTGGTTGCACAGCTCAAGAAAAACATCCACACATGCAACCTGGGTACGCATTAAGAACCACTGTGAGTTCGTGTGAGCAAGCACTCTGTCATGTCTAGAAAGTGTTGCTTCATCATTAGAGCCTACTATACATTCAACCTAACATCTATTTTTCTAATTTCTATCCATTATGATTTCAAAGTGTTACAATTGCAATTAAAATTGTCATACTTGTTGAGCTTTGAATCAGATACCAGATAAGCCCTCTTGGCAATCCAGTCCAATAAAAGAATTTTCTGGAGAAGAGAAATAGAATTGGTGAGGTTAAAGATGACATGAAATTCTTCCAATCCTGGTCTGCTTTGGAAAAGAGAACTTTAGGACCATTTGGAATTTAAAGAACACACACACACACACACACACACACACACACACACACACACACACATATATATATATTGGTTTTTCGAGACAGCGTTTCTCTGTGTAGCTTTGCGCCTTTTCTGGAACTCACTTGGTAGTCCAGGCTGGCCTCGAACTCACAGAGATCCGCCTGGCTCTGCCTCCCAAGTGCTGGGATTAAAGGCGTGTGCCACCACCGCCCGGCAAGAACATATTCTTGAATAGTTTTAGTTTTAAGATACATAATATTTGAGCTGGAGAAATGGCTCAGCTGTTAAGAGCACTGGTTGCTCTTCCAAAGGTCCTGGGTTCAGTTCCCAGCACCTGCATGGCAACTTATAACTATTTGTGGCCCCAGTTCCAGGAAATCTGATGCCTTTTTCTGGCCTCTAGGCATGCAAGTGGTGTATAGGCAAACATGCGAGCTACATACAATAAAGTGAAAAATTTTGAAAAGATTCGTGAGTACACTTAAAGATTTATAGATGGATGGATAGACTCAAATGTAGGTAAAATAGACAAATGGTTAGATAACAGATGATATATGATCTATCATAAATTGATAGGTGGCATACAAATGACAGACAATAGATAGATTATAATAGATAGATATTATTGATTGATTGACAGAAAAGTAGATAATAGCAGCTAGGTAGATAAAACATATATATTTCTGATAACTTCAAAATATGCAACATAAGCCATGTTATCAAAAGCTTAATGTAATAAAATGAATGAATTAAATTCAAAACTCTATCCAAAATAAATATACTTTTGAGATTTCATCAATAAATTCTTTAACTGACATATAGGTCAAATGTGAGATTCCATATCTGTAGAATATTTCATGGCTGGTAATCTTCACATGTAAAAGCCATGCTTTAATTGACTTTCCTGCTCTCTAAGTTGGCTCAGTTTCTTTTTCAGAAGTTTCTCTCTGATACAGCTATCTGACAGAGCATTATTGCTACATGTAATATAGTATGACAAGACTGCCCACTTTAGAGACCATTGTTCTCTAAAATACCCTTAAGTAACTGACTTAATACAATATTTAGAATGATGTAGTCAGCTGGGAAGCCCTGCTCTTAACCATAGTGGCTGCTGGGCACCAAGATTGGAGCCATTTCCCGCCAAAGTCTATATGTAAGCTTTCAGTGGTCATTTCTCCTCTTGGAATCAATTGTTCCAAACCAAATCAAAATTTAAAAACAGTGATTTCTTCTTTTGGAGAACAGATTTTAAAATATAATCAAGAGTTTGTTCTGCTTGCTTTACTACGTGTCTGTAATGATGTTCATTCCACTCCATCCCCACCACTTACTGAACTCTAAAATGTATTCAGAACATTAAAATTAACAAGGCTAATAACTCTTTACTTCAGGAGAATTTTCTACATGTGACTTCTTCAGGCTTCAGCTTTTGTTTCTACACTCAGAGTGCAATTGCAGAATCCACCATTAATCTACATTTCTTCAGCCACAACTTAAGTTCCCAAAAGAAACCATAGATGTTTACCTCTATCCAGTATTACCTATCTCTTACAACAGAGGCTCTTAGGAAATGATTTTTAAACTGTAAATTTCTTAGTTGCTATCCAGATTTACTGAATCAGAATCTCTAAAAGGAAAGAAAGGTAAACTGCATTTCTGAAAACTTTCCCAAAGCTCTTTGGAAATACGTTTTGAAGAATTCTCATAATAGATTATATAATTCCTCACCTGAAATCCTAGACTTATTCCTTGAAGCTTTATGAAGGGAAGAATAAATTTATTTCCACTAGATAGATATGTACATAAAAATAACATATTGTCAAAATAAATCTAGGCTTTAGACTTAGATTCAATAGCTATACAATAATGTTTATTAACATTTATGGAATGTGCATAAAAATATCTAGCATAAATCCAAAATCAGATCAATAAAGTCATTGCTTATTATTCTACAATAGATCTGTGCCAACACTTCTGCTCACACTGGGGAAGCAAACACGGCTCAGACACACTTTCTGGTAGACATAGTCTCTCTGACAGACATAGTCTTTCTGGTAGACATATTTTGGGCTAAAAGAAACTAGAAGTCTTTCAGTCTCTGTGTAGGTGAGTGTGGTTAAAACTATCTAGCTGGGCTCACATTAAGCCCATAAAGAGAGTAAAGGAGAATCAATAGCAAATGTATGAGTATAGTGATATTTTATTTGTACTGAAATGTGATTTGTATGTTAATAAATAAAGTTGCCCAGGGGTCAGAGCTATTAGCAAAGCCATAGCGAAAGCCAGGCGGTGGTGGTGCACACCTTTAATCCCAGCACTTGGTAGGCAGAGCTAGGTAGATCTCTGTGTTCAAGGATACAGCCAGCAGTGGAGACACACGCCCTTAATCTCAATACCAACCATAGAAGACCTGGAGGTCTGTACAGACAGGCAGTGACGAGGCGGTCATGTGGTTGGGTTTACAACCAATGAGAAGGCAGAAAAGAAGGTCTATATAAAGACAAACACACAGAAAGTAGGTCTCTCTTGGCTGAAGAGGATTGCTGAAACAAGAAGGGTAAGTCTCTTAACTCTGACCTCTTGGCTTTCTTCTCTGAATCGGCTCTGTGTTTCTTATTCAATAAGATGGTTGGTTACATCTACAAATGGTGCCAGAACGTGGAGCAGGAATTTCCACTTACAACCTGAGAAAGCATAAAAAAGATTCTAAAATGGAGCTAAAACAGCTTCCTAGTTGTCTCTCTCAAGTTAGCGACAGCCTGCGGGCTTGAGCTACTATATGGCGGGTTCCTGGCGTGCGTGTTTGACCAGCACTATGGTGGGAATGAGGCGTCTGCAAGTGGCACATTAAGCTGCATGGTGGATTTAGCCTTTGCTAGTACAAAAGAAAAAAAAAAGAGGTTTCTAAGCTACATGCTGCTTTGATAGAAGCATAGACCCACCAAGGCTCCCAGAGCTGGCAGTAAACGTATCACCGCCATGTTGGGAAGCTGAAGTGGGTGGAGCCAGCAGCCATAGCACTGTTTCAGTCTTAGAATGCTGCAGTTTAAAGCAATAGGCTCAAGGTAATATAAAAAACAAGCCATGTAAAGATGGCTACCACACAGAAAATCTGGATGATGTTCTCTTCGATATTTGTAACTGAAGAAAAACATTTGATTGCAAAAGCTGTTGAGTTATTCCAAAATGTATATTTTAAAGGTACCTTGACTTCAAAATTTGGATGTAAGGATATGTTGCTTTGGAAAGGAGGCTCTGCTTTTGTTTCCACAGAAAGCCAGAAGCTATGGATTTGTTCCAGATTAAGATACATCAGGTTTGACCAGCCAAGACCACCTGAAAGGTCTCCAATGACACCATGGCCCAGATGATCCAACATCCAGAATCATTTCAAGGCAACTGGCTCAGACGATATACCCTCATGGACTACTCCATAATCCTAAAATTTTCTTTGTGTCCCCATAAGATACAGCGCCCCCCTCCAGCAGGAAGTAGTAAGAGAAGCTATGCCCAAATTCCCAAATATACCAAGCTGGCTTTGGAGATGTGTAAAAGTTAAAACCTTCCTCTTTAAAAAAAAAAAGAAAGAAAGAAAGAAAGAAAAGGGGAGGTGCTGTGGGATGGTCTGTATGTCAAATTGCTCTGATTGGTCAATAAATAAAACACTGATTGGCCAGTGGCCAGGCAGGAAGTATAGGTGGGACTAACAGGGAGAAGAATTCTGGGAAGTGGAAGGCTGAGTCAGAGGGAGTCACTGCCAGCCGCTGCCATGACAAGTAACACGTGAAGATGCTGGTAAGGTATATCCATTTCTATAAATCTATACCTTGCCACGTGGCTCATGGCTTACTGGCATCTTCACATGCTGTTTGTCATGGCGGTGGCTGGCAGGGACTCCCTCTGCCTTCCTGTTCTTTCAATTCTCTGTTAGTCCAGCCTATACTTCCTGCCCAGCCACTGGCCAATCAGTGTTTTATTTATTGACCAATCAGAGCAATTTGACATACAGACCACCCCACAGCACTTTGAGTTCTGAAAAACTCTAGCTACATCATCCTTCCCAGCAAATTAATCTTAGCTGAGGAAAACCACCTTCCCCAAGGCCTTGATTCTCTCCCAGCTACATACCCTCTATACTCAATGGCCGTTCAATGGAAGGATATGGAATTCTGTCTCCTGAGCCACCTTCAAATGAAACTGAAAAGAATTCCTATTTCCTTGTTCCTACAGGATCGCCTTGACCACTTCCTCTATCCACTCCCACTGCCTCACCTCCCTCCATAGAGTTTTCACATGAAATTCAGGATACCCAGTCAAATTCAAATTTTAGAAAATTATGCACTATATATTATATTTCATATTAAAGCTATCCATTGTTCACCAGCCATATCATTTTCACAAGTCATTCTGTTTGCCCAGCATGGTCATCCTATCCACAGGTATGAACAGTAGTAAACTTTTTTCATATTGGTTTTGTGCCAGGTTCAGCTACCATGTAATCTACTCCTCTACAGTCAGAGGGTGCCAGACAGTATTACAGGATACCTGGAATTTCTTCTCTAGCTCTAATGAAGTATACCCAGAGGTTCACAGCAAAAAACTCTGCAGCTCCAAATTTCCAGACCAGAATTTCAAGTCCCTAGTCACAACTTCTCTCCCTGGAGTTATGCTAAGATGGAATTTATCATAGAGCAAACATATCACGCTGTATTGATTAAAGACACAGTACAAAGAGTCCCCTTCCACAGAAGCACACAGGGCTACTTTTCATTTTTCCTAACTTCTTGTCTGAGTGATTTCTAATGTCTCAAGGATATCATAGCAGTGTGTTCAGTTAAACATCTGGTTTGTAGGTTTGGGCTTCACATCTGTTTCTCTTTTCCGATGTCAGAGTCATTCTTCATTGTCTCCTGACTACTGTTTACTGTTATCATGTCCACCCTCTCCAGGGATGCAGGCCAAATAAACACTTCCTGATTAGGCTGTTCACCATCCTGTTCTAGGCTTCCAATTAGATGTCATCTGGCAAGCTGGTAACTGTGAAACAGGCAGGCGCTAGCTCAGTTTCTGCCTTTTATCTTTTAACTTTCATTAAAGGGAATCCATTTGGAGGCCACTGCAGAAACGAGACCTCCAAATATTTCATATGGTTTGACACCTTGCCAAATCTACAAAAACCCAAATTCTGCTTAAAAGGATTTTTTAATTTCAGTCCTAAGAACAGGCCATTTGCTAAATTGAGTATATTTAACTAATTTTCTGGCTGTTCTCATCTAATCTAATGAGTCACATTGAGGTCCTTATATTTTGGACATTTCCCAATCTCTACTAATATTTCAGAATTAGCCCTTTTTTTCAGAAAAGGTTTGAGGGAAAAGAAACATTTCATATAATGTTTACACTGGATTTATCCCCATTTTCACATAAATACTCATGCAGATTTTTAAAGTCTAGAGTAGCTGAAGCATAATAAAACTCTATTATCTCAAAATACAAAAGGTTTAGTGTTGATTTATTGTGGCTTTCACATCCCTAGCAAGACTCTGGCAGCTGTATTAAGAGATCTAAGCAAATATTAAAGATCTGAAATCAAAGACCCAGAGTTTGAACCTTGACTCCACTCTCGGATATTAGAGCATACATTGGTTTAGCATCGCCGTGACTGAAACAACTTAGAAGACAGTTTGTCTTGATTCAGGGGGTAAAAGAGATTTCAGTTCATTATGGTAGGGAAGGAAGAGCTGCAGGGATGGCTCCACCCTGGTGTCAGGTGCCCACGGCAGTGTCTTGCTCACATTGTAGAGGGTCACAGAAGAGAAGGGTGGCTAGACCCAGTGCTGGGAATAACACGCAATGGTCTCCTAGTGATCTACTTCTGACCTTGTAAATGGTAGTTTATTCTTTTTGCTCTTATGTTCTTTGGGGGTCCCTCCACCTAGACCCCCAATAATCATACACATGGAGTCTTATTCCTTCTTATGAATGCCCGACCTTAGCTTGGTTTACTTCTAGCCAGCTTTCCTTAACTTAAATTATCCCATCTATCTTTTTGCCTGTGGGCTTTTATCTTTTTCTATTTCTGTATACCTTCCTTTCATACTCCATTGCTGATTGTGTAACTGGGTGGCTGCACCCTGATGTCCTCCTCTCCTTCTCCTTTTCTTGCTCCTTGATCTTCTTCTGAGATTTCTCCTCCTACTTATTCTCTCTGCCTGCCAGTTCCACCTACCCTTTATCTTGCCTTCCTATTGGCTGTTCAGCTCTTAATTAGACCAATCAAGTGATTTAGACAGGCACAGTAACACAGCTTCACAGAATTAAACAAATGTAATGTAAAAGAATGGAACATGTCTTTGCATCATTAAACAAATGTTCTACACATAAACAAATATGACACATCTTTAATTAACAATACCTCTTGTAGGTTCCACTGCCTTTAGAGCAATATAAGAAACTCAGAACCGAGCACTCACAATGTGAGCCTATGTAGATATTTCAGTTGAACCAGAACAGACCATTATTTAATTCATCCATACCTTGTTTTCTTTATTAAAAGGAAATAATTTCCTTTTAATATTGTTAGGATAATTAAATGAGATGATACTCATAAATCAGAGAATGGCATACAAGTAAACTAGCACAAATTAGTAAGTACCACAGGGTCTGATAGTAAATAAAATTTTTAGATGTTATTCATTTTAGATATTTATAACATTTAGATGATCTTAGGACCTCTTCTTCACATCCCTTTAGAACTTAAATATTTGGAATGAGACAACAGCAAGGAAACTTTAAATAAGCATTTACTAGAACTAGCCATAAGCAGAATTTACATTAAAGGAGCAATTTCATTAGAAACTGATATTGTGATCATTCTGACACTGTCATAAATATTAAATTCACATTACCAATTGAAATTATGCCTATAATTCTTGCAACACTTATGAGCAATAATAATAGCTGTGAACAGTGAGAGACCTATAAACACCATACTCCTGATTTTGAACAGTAAATTTGCTCATTCTATCAATATTACTTTATCACTTCTGTTTCAGACACTTGTTAAGTATGGGCAAAACAATTCTCATCAAAGTAGTTTTGTGGTACTTACTAGAGTAAAAGATGAAGAGATCAATCAAAATAAATCTCATATGTGTCAAACTTAACCTGGTATGCATTTGAACACATTAACTGAGTAATTTGGCTCAGTCATATAGTTCAAAGGATGTTTCTCTAAAAAAGAGAATGCTGGGCGAAATCCTAAAAGGCAAGAGAAAGTAAATGGAGAAAAGATTATTCCAAAAATAATTATTAGCACAAGCAAAGAATCTGGTGAAGACACTAAGATGTAGGATCCTCAATACAACCAAATGCTGCGTGGGAAGAGACGTACAGAGATTACAGTCCACGTTGTGGAGCTTTGCCCACATGCTACAACCACTGAGAAGTCATGGGAAAAACGTAACACAAGAAAACATGGAAAACATGGACAGGTTTACTTTTTGACAAAAAATATATGGCTTTAATGGAAGACAGATTGGTGGAGAAGGCAAAAGTTAAGTACATTGTTTGGGATGCCATTTCAGCTTGATAAATTTCCCTAAACAGTGACTGATGGAGATCGAGAGCTACTGAGGAATTCGTGATGCTCAAGATGAGAGAGGCGCCAAAGTATCTCTAAGCAGTTGACTTTTATAAATGGACCAGATTCAGAAACAAAAGGCCAGGTTTTCCTCAGACATGCTGTCTTTGGAATGCCTTTGAAACATCCAAGTAAAGATGTCAAGTTGGCAGTGAGAAAACTGGTTCCAAATACAAATCGTAGTTGGTACCAGACTATCCCTCCTGTAGTGAATGACTACAAAACTGAGCAAAATATACAGGGCAACCTTTTAAAATGTTTGTACAAAGGGAAAAACACTCAACCCTGAACCCTATGAACCAAAAAATGTGGAAAGTGAAACCCATAATTTCCCTGAACTTCTGCCTGGAAATTTTTCCAAACTATAAAGCAAGGCAGACAGGTTTAAAAGATCACAGCTGTATTGCAGACTTCGGGAGACAACAATAAAGTGGAATTGGTGGTGAAGCTAACATTTTTGCAACTGAACTTTGGAGATGGGGAAGTGGCAAAGATGGGGCTTCAAAACGCTGTAATGTTCTCAAGATTCTGGCTACAAATACTATGCCAATATGCATAAACATGGTGAGACCAATGAAGGCCTGAAAAAAAATTTGTGAAAAAAATGAGATTTTTTTTTTTTTTTTGGTGTTTTGAGACAGGGTTTCTCTGTATAGCAGCCCTGGTGGCCCCAGAACTCGCTCTGTAGATCAGGTTGGCCCCAAATTCACAGAGATCTACCTGCCTCTGCCAAGATTAAAGGTGTGTGGCACCATACCCAGCTTAAAAAATGAGACTCTTATACTTTCAAGCTTTTGGAAGAAATGGATTCTGACCAGGTGCAAAGGAGAAATTTCATTAATCCCCAAAGGGAGCCAGTTGAATTTGGAAAGACAATGCCTTAAGAGTTGAGTTTCTTTCCCTGTTAGCTAGCCTCTCTGGAGCTGTGAGTTGCAGTCTGGCCATCCCTTCCCTCACATCTGGTATCCACTTATGAGTGAGTACATACGATGTTTGTCCTTCTGAGTCTGGGTTACCTCACTCAGGATGATAGACCCTAGGAGGGACACATGGATGACCCAGCGAAGGAGAAGTGGATGGAATCTATATGAGCGGACTGGGTGTTGGGGGGTGGCAGAGGGCGAGAAGTGGGGGATGAGAACATGGGGAAATGGGAGGGTTGAGCTGGAACAGGGACAGAGTGGGAGGGCAGGGAGGAAGATACCATGAGGACATCATGGGAAATAGAAGAGGCAGGGTGCTGGGGAGGCTCTCAGGAACCCACAAGGATGACAACACCTTGGACTGCTGGGAGTGGTCCAGGGGTGCCTGGACTGGTCTACTCTGGTGACTGATCTAACGAATACCCTAACTATCATCATAGAGCCTTTGTCCAGTGACTGATGGCGGCAGATGCAGAGATCCATAGCCAGGTGCCAGGTTGAGCCCTGGGAATCCAATTGATGAGAGAGGAGGGATTCTGCAGTTGAGGAACATTGAGATCTTGGCAGGAAGAAGTGCAGAGATGACCGGCTACACTATTGGATGGCCATGAACTGTAGACTAGGGGCTGCGAAGCCCCCAGGGGACTGGACTAGGCCCTCTGGATACAGAAGATGGTTGTTTGGCTCGAACTGTTTGGGGAACACCCAGGCAGGGGGATCAGGATCCATCCCTGGTACATGGGCAGGCTTTTGGGAATCCGGTGCCTGTGGTGTGATGCCTTGTGCAGCCTTGGTACAGGGGGAAGGGGCTTGGACCTGCATAGGCTCAGTGTGCCGGGCTCTGCTGACTCCCCATGGGAGACCTTGATTTGGGGGATGTAGGGATGTGAGGTGGTTTGGGAGGGAGGGCTGGGGGGGAGGGGGGAGGAGGTGGGATCTGTGGATGGTATGTAGAGTGAGTAGAAAATTTCTTAATAAAGAAAAAAAAAAGAGTTGAGTTTCTGACACTCTTGGTTCCCTCAGGCAGATATCCCCCACATGACCAAGGGCTATACCTGCCAGAAGTCCAGACCTCAACTCCAGCAGATACCCCGTACCCAAACACAAACCATGCCTACCAGAAGACCACCCTGCAACTCAGGCAGAGCTTCCCTGCTCAACCACAAGCCACATGGGCCAGAAAGAAAACAGAAGCCAAGAAACAAAACACACATCCAACAAAGACAAACTCAGAAATCAGCACCTAGACCTATAATGACTCCAAACTCAGATGCCTAGATGCCAGCATAAGAACACAAATAACAATAGCAAGGCCACTATGTCACCACTAGAGCCCAGCTATCCTGCTACAGCAGGTACTGAATATTCCAACACAGCTGAGGCACAAGAAAATAACCTTAAAACCAACTTCATGAAGATAATGGGGCCCTTAAAGAAGAAGTGAGCAAATCTCTTAAAGAAATCAAGGAAAAGACAAAAAAAATGGAGGAAATTAGTAAATCCCTTAAAGAAAGACAAGAAAAAACAAACAAGTGAAGGAAATGAATAAAACTGTTCAAGACATGAAAAATGGAAATAGAAGCAATAAAGAAAACACAAATTGAGGGAATTCTGAAACTAGAAAGTCTAAGTAATCGAACAGGAACTACAGACACAACCATCACCAACAGAATACAAGAGATGGAATAGAAAAATCTCAGGCATTGAAGATATGATATAAGAAACATACATCAGTCAAAGAAAATGTTAAATCTAAAAATAATTCCTGACACAAGAAATCCAGGATATATGGAACACTACAAAAAGACCAACACTAAGAATAACAGGAACAGAAGGAGAAGAATCCCAGCTCAAAGGGACAAAAAATAGTTTTGACAAAATCATGGAAGAAAATGTTCCTCACCTGAAGGAGAAGCCTATAAAGGTACAAGAACCATACAGAACACCAAATATATTGGACCAGAAAATAAAGTTCCCTTTCCACATCATAATAAAAACTTTGACCACACAGAACGAAGACAGAATATTAAAAGCTGCAAGGGAAAAAGACCAAGTAACATATAAAGACAGACCTATTAGAACTAAACCCGACTTCTCAATGGAGACTCTGAAAGCCAGAAGAGCCTGGATGGATGTCTGCAAACTCTAAGATACACAGATGCCAGCCCAGAAGACTATCCCCAGGAACATTTTCAATTCACCATAGACAAAGAAAACAAGATATTCCATGAGAAAGTCAATTTTAAACAATATCTATCTTCAAATCCAGCCGTATAGAAGATACTAGAAAGAAAGAAAAGTACACACACATACACATATGCACACATGCACACACACACACACACACACACACACACACACACCAACAACAACAACAAAATGACAAGAATTAACAATCATTGGTTAGTTCTCAATATCAATGGACTCAGTTCCCCAATAACAAGATGCAAACTAACACAATGGATGTGAAAACAAGATCCATCCTCATGCTGAATACAAGAAATGTACCTCAACTTCAAAAATAAGCATTACCTCAGAGTAAAGGGTTGGAAAAAGATCATCCAAGCAAATGGACCTAAAGAGCAAGCTGGTGGAGCCATTCTAATATCAAACAAAATAAACTTCAAACCAAAATTAATCAAAAGAGACAGGAAAGGATACTTCATACTCATCAAAGTAAAAATTCACCAAGATGACATCTCATTTCTTAACATCTAAGCCCCAAACTCAAGGGAACCCACATTTGTAAAAGAATCATTACTTAAGATTAAATTACATTGACCCTCACACATTAATAGTGGGAGACTTCAATATTCCATTCTCACCAATGGACATGTCATCCAGGCAAAAACTAAACAGAGAAATACTGCAGCTAACAGAAGTTATAAACCAAATGGACCTAACATATCTACAGAACATTTCACCCAAACACAAAAGAATATACCTTCTTTAAAGCACCTCACAGAACCTGTCACAAAGCAAGTCTCAACAGATACAGGAAATTTGAAACATCCCCTGCTTCATATCAGACCACCAAGGATTAAAGCAGGGTTTCAACAACTACAGGAAGCCTACAAACTCATGACAACTGAAAATTTTCCTACTGAACGACTACTGTGTCAGGAAAGAAATTAAAGACTTCATAGATCTTAATGAAAATAAACATAAAATACATGCAAACATAAAGGATACAATGAAAGCAGGATTAAGAGGAAAGTTCATACCACTAAGTGCCTACATTAAACAAAACTGGAGAGATGTCATACTAGCAACTTAACAGAATACCTGAAATCTCTAGAACCAAAAAGAAGCAAGCACATCCAAGAGAAATAGATGGCAAAAAAAAATCAAACTGAAATCAATAGACTAAAAACAAAGAGAAAAATAGAAAGAATCAATGAAACAAAGAATTGGTTCTTTGAGAAAATCAACAAGATAGACAAACACTTATCCAAACTAATTAAAAGACAGAGAGAAAATACCCAAATTAACAGAATCAGAAACAAAAAGAGGGACATAACAAAGGACACCGAATGAAGCTAATGCTTCAAAACCTGTATTCCACAAAATTGGAAAATCTAAAAGACAGTTTTAGTGCAGAATTCTACCAGACATTTAAAGAAGAATTAATTCAGGCCGGGTGGTGGTGGTGCACGTCTTTAATCCCAGTACTTAGGAGGCAGAGGCAGGCGGATCTCTGTGAATTTAAGGCCAGCCTGGGCTACAGAGTGAGTTCCAGGACAGAGGACAGACTCCAAAACTACACAAAGAAACCCTGTCTCAAAAAAAAAAAGAATTAATGTCAATTCTCCTTAAATTATTCCACAAAATAGAAACAGATAGAACATTGCCAAATTCATTTTATGAGGCCACAGTCACCCTGATACGCAAACCACACAAAGATTCAACAAAGAGAGCATTACAGACCAATTTCCCTTATGAAAATTAATGCAAAAATATTCAAAAAATACTAGCAAACTGAATCCAAGAACACATACCATGATCAAGTAGGCTTCATTCCAGAGATGCAGGGATGGTTCAATATATGAAAATCTGTCAATGTAATCCACCATAAAAACTGAAAGAAAGAAAAAAAACATGATTGTCTAAAAGCCTTTGACAAAATTCAATACCCCTTCATGATAAAAGTCTTGGAGAGATCAAGGATACAAGGTACATGTCTAAACATAATAAAAGCAATATTCAACAGGCCAATACCCAATATCAAATTTAATGGGGAGAAACTCAAAGCAATTCCACTAAAATCAGGAACAAGACAAGTTTTTTCCCTCTCTCCATATCTATTCAATATAGTACTTGAAGTTCTAGCTAAAGCCATAAGATAACTGAAGGAGATCAAGGGGATACAAATTGGAAAGGAAGAAGTCAAAGTATCCCTATTTGCAGATGATATGATTGTATACATAAGTGCTCCAAAAATTCTACTAGGGAACTCCTATAGCTGATGAACACCTGCAGTGAAGTAGCTGGATACAAGAATTACTAAAATAAAAAAAAAAAGTAGCCTTCCTATATACAAATGACAAATGAACCTAGAAAGAAATCAGGGAAACAATAGCCACAAACAATATAAAATACCATAGGATAACCCTATCCAAGCAAGTGAAAGACATGTATGGCAAAAGACTTCAAGTCTTTGAAGAATGAAATTGAAGAAGATATCAGAAGATAGAAAGATTCCCCCATGCTCATAGATTGGTAGAATTAATGTACTAAAAATGACTGTACTGTCAAAGTAATCTCTGATTCAATGCAATCCCCATCAAAATTCCAACACAATTCTTTACAGACCTTGAAAAAATACTCAATTTCACATGGAAAAACAATAATCCCAGGCTATTTAAAACAATTCTGTATAATAAAAGAACTTCCAGAGGTATTACCATTCCTGATTTCAAGCTCTACTACAGAGCTATAGTAATAGAAACCACATGATACTGGTATAAAAGCAGACACACTGATCAATAGAAATGAATCAAAGACCCAGGTATAAATCTACACACCTATGGACATCTGAATTTTTATAAAGAAATCATAAATACACACTGGAAAAAGAAAGCATCTTCAACTAATGGTGCTGGATGTCTGCATATAGAAGAATGCCAATAGATCCATATCTATCACCCTGCACATAACTCAAGTCCAAGTGGATCAAAGACCTCAACATAAAACCAGAGATACTGAACCTGATAGAAGAGAAAGTGGGGAACAGCTTTGAAAGTACTGGCACAGGAAACAATTTCCTAAACAGAACACTCATCAACAATAAATGGGACATCGTGGAACTGAAAAACTTCTGTAAGGCAAAGGACACCATCAATAGGACAAAATGACAGCCTATAGAATTGAATTTTCACAAACTCTACATCCAATAGAGGACTAATATTCAAAATTTGTAAAGAACTCAAGAAACTAGACATCAGCAAACCAAACAATCCTTTTAAAAATACAGTACAGATCTAAACAGAGAATTCTCAATAGAGGAATCTCAAATGGCTGAGAAACACTTAAAGAAATGTTCAACATCCTTAGCCATCAGGGAAATACAAATCAAAAGGACTCTGAGATTCCACCTTACACTGTCAGAATGATTAAGATCAGTAACACAGGGACAGCTAGGGTGGCAAGGATGTGGAGCAAGAACACTCACTCCTCCATTGCTAGTGGGAGTGTGAATTTGTACAGCCACTATGGAAATCATTATGATGATTCCTCAGAAAACTGGGAATCGATCTACCTCAAGACTCAGCTATACCCCTCTTGAACATATATTCAAAGGGCATTCCGTCCTATGATAAGGATACTTGCTCAACTATGTTCATTGTGGCTTATTCATAATAGTCAGAAACTGGAAACAACCTAGATGTCCCTCAACAGAAGATTAGATAAAGAAAATGTGGATATTTACACAATGGAGTAT
Source organism: Peromyscus melanophrys (assembly GCA_902168415.1). Taxonomy (NCBI): domain Eukaryota; kingdom Metazoa; phylum Chordata; class Mammalia; order Rodentia; family Cricetidae; genus Peromyscus; species Peromyscus melanophrys. The sequence continues at coordinate 1,491 of CABHPR010132045.1, read as the reverse complement.
TAGTCATCAGTTTAAAAAATAACATCATGAAAATATCAGGCAAATGGGTGGAACTAGGAAAAATCATCCTGAGCAAGGCAATCCAGACCCAAAAAGACAAATATGATACGTACTCACTTACAGGTGGATATTAGCTGTTAAGTAAAGGATAATCACACTACAATCCACAGACTCAGAGAGGCTAAGTAACAAGGGGAGTTCTAGGGGCACACATGAATCTCCCTGGGAAGGGGAAATAGAATATATTATGTGAGTGGACTAGGGCCAGGTAGAGATAGGAACAGGAAGGATCAGGTTGGGGGAGGGAGGGATAGAGTAAACGAGTATGGGGAGAGACAACTGGAATTGGAGGGCATGGGGTGGTAGTGATGTGGAAACATAGGGCAGTGGAAACTTCCTGAAACCTATAAGTGTGACTCTAGAGAGGACTCCCAGTAATGGAGGATACAGAACCTGATCTGGTCCATCCATCTTCTATAACCAGGCAAGGCATCCAGTGGTGGGACTGAGACACCAACCCAGCCACAAAACCTTTGACCCACAACTTGTCCTACCTGCAGGATGTGTTCAGAGCCTGTGGGAGTGGTCAACCAATGACTGATCCATTCCTGACACTGTAACACTGCCTGGATGGCCCAGAGACCTAGAGTGGAACCAAACACAACTGCCCAAAAACAAAAACAAAAAAAAAAACAAATCAATGAAATTATTCCTAATGCTCTTCTGCTACACTCTTAGATTGGTGCCTAGCCCAGTCGTCATCAGAGAGGCTTCCTCCTTCAGCTGATTGGAGCAGATGCAGAAACCCACAGCCAAACATTAATTTGGTGGAGAGAGATCCTCGATGATTGGAGATCTCTCCATCAGGTCCCTCCCCTCAAAGCTCTGGAAACCCTGTGGAAGAGGGAAGGAGGAATTATGGGAGCCCCAGGTGTTGCTGATACCAGGAGAGCAAGGCCAGGGGAATCAATAAAGCAAGGCTCACAGGGGCTCACAGGGGCTCACAGAGACTAAAGCAACAATCACGGAGCCTGCATGCGTCTGCACTAGGTTATTGGCTTGGTGTTTTGGGGGAACTCGAGAGTGGGAGTGGGGGTGTATCTGACTCTTCTGCCTGCATCTGGGACCCTTTTTCTCCTACTGGGTTGCCTGGCCTGCCTCGATGTGAGGGTTTGTAACCCATCTTAGTGCATCTCCTTGTGCTGGGTTTGGTTGATGTCCCTGGGAGGCCTGCTCCTTTATGGGGCGAGACAGGAGAGGAGTGGATCTGGGGTAGAGGGGAGGTGAGTGGTAACTGGGAGGAGGGAGAAAGAGAAAAGAGAAGTGGCCGGGATGTATTATGTGAGAGAAGAATAAATAAAATTTAAAGTAAAAAGAAGATTTTCTGCTCTAAAAGCCACAGTGGGTGAATGGAGCGTGGAAAACTGCTCTTAGCTTTTGCTATTTGGGGCATGTTCCCACTAAATAAGTTTCTTTTAGTTTGTTTAAGTG
>CABHPR010132044.1:0-23557 GCA_902168415.1 Peromyscus melanophrys | reverse complement strand
GGTGGGTGACAGAGATTTGTCCTGACTGTGGGCCAGGCAGGAAAACTCTAGCTACAATATGGTAGTCAACCTGCATTCCATGAATCCCTGTCTCAAACAGAGTAGAGGGAGAAGCCTGGAAAAGCAAACCTCTCTAAGGTGCAGTTTGTTGCCTTCTCAAATGCTCTTCCTGGCCTCAAACTAAAAGACTCAGCATCAGCTGGGTGCTCCTTGAGTGGCTGATGCCTGGCTTTCTGTAGATCTGCTGAGTCAGGGTCTGGGAAGGCCAGCAATCTGTTCTAACAAGCTTTCCAGGAGATTCCGATGCACACAGCTTCACTGGGCTACAACAGCAGTGTGATAGACCTTGAACTTCAGAATCAGACTGTGTGAATTTGAGTTCAGTTTCTCTCATATACCAGTCCTTCAAGAATGCTGAATTTAGCCATACTATTAAAACCGTGTGCCTCAGACTCCTCATCTGAGAAGTGAAGCTAGGGGTAATGTCCATTTCACATGTATGTCAAACCAGCTAATAAGCCCGAAGCACTTAGAGCAGGGTTTGCTACACAGCAAATGCTCCAAAAGCACTCCCTGAATTATAGGAGTGTAGCACTATCCTACTAAATGCTTCTGGAACCTGCAAATAGCCTAGCAGAAACCTGTATCTCTTTTCAGACAAGTTAATATGTCATACATACATGTGTGCACTCACTCATCAAATTTGTATTAAAATCATCCAAGTTTAAGCCATGGTGTCCTGGTTAGTTTTTTGTTTTGTTTTGGTCAATTTGGTACAGCTGCTGTCATCTGAGGAGAGCAAATCTCCATGGAATAAATGCTTCCCTCAGATGGGCCTGTAGGCAAGCCTGTGAGGCATTTTCTTAATTGGTGATTGCTGTGGAAGGGTGCAGCCTGTTGTGAGTCTTACTGTCTGTCCCTGGGCAGGTGGTCCTGGGAGCTATCAAAAAGCAGTCTGAACCAGTCATGAAGAGCAAGCCAGCAAAAAGTGTGGCTTCTGCTTCAGTTCTTGCTTCCAGGCTCCTGCTCTGACTTCCCTTCATGGTGGACTGTAAGATATAAGATGTCACTTTTTCTGGTATGAGCCTAGTCTTTAAAAACAGCTGAGCCATCTCTCCATCCCTGGAAGCTATAAGGTGAAATGAACCTCCGCCCCCACCCCCCACCCCCCCACCCCCAGCTGCTTTTGGTCACAGTAATAGAAACCTAACCAAGAAACATGGCGAAACTGAGGGAAAACGCACATTGAAGAGAAAAGGGTATCTGAACAAAAACAGTAGAAAGAATACTCAGAACTATCCCTCATCACCAAGGTTTCTGACTTTTGTCTTACTTTTTCTCCTAGTTAGTAGTCCACACAAAACAGAGGTACATTGATTACTATGCAGTAGTCTACTCCAGTTTTGCTCATCATGAGTATTTAAAGAGAGATGTAAAGTCCACTGTGGGGATTTTGATGGGTTGTGAAAGAATTCACCCTTTAGATTAAGTAGAAGGAACACAGGGTCTTTGGTACACTACAGGGGGCGTGGGAGGCACAGCAGCACAGAACTGTCTGCCCATAGAGGTGGGCTGTATGTGTGTGGTGGGGGTGGAGGGATATGGTTAAAAATAACAAACCAAAACAACGACAACAACAATATCAAACTATGTTAAAGGAAAACGAAAAGAAAACCTATTTGCATTTTGAATTATTTGTCAAGTTTCCATGAATGCAAACATGCAAGGATCACTTATGGACATTAGGTGGCAGACCATACCCACAAATTAGTGTATGAAACTTCAGTGAACCCTCAGATCTAGTAATGCGATGACTGAGATGCATTCTGAGGAGGGCATCATTAGGTGACCTCCTCCTAGTGGGAGTATCCCAGCCTGTACTTCATAAACCCAGATGGGAGCCTCCTGCATGCTGAGGGTCTATGGCATAGCCCATTGCTCCTGAACCACAGACCTGCGTAGCCATAGTACTCAAACTGCAATGCATTGGTAAATACTTGTGTATCTAAACATAGAGAAGACACCGTAGAATATAGTATGAAAGATTTTTAAATGCTGTGGTGCACTTGTACGGAGCGGTTAGTGTGCATGGAACTTGCAGGATAGGAGCCCTTCTGGATAAGCCAGTGAGTGAGTAGTGAGAGAGTGGGAAGGCCTACGCTATTACTGTACACTGCCATAGACTAATGAACGGTTCACGCTTAGGCTGTGCTGCTTATTCATTTATTTCTTTGGAACAATGTTATGGAATAGAATATTTATTTAATAAAGATGTGTTACATTTGTTTGTGTTGCAGAATAATTGCTAACTATGTAAAGACATGTTGCATTTGTTTAACTATGTAAAGGTGTGTTGTTTTTGTTTATGCTGCATTTGTTTAACTATGTAAAGATGTGTTGCTGTTTCATCTTGCCCGCCTAAGGCACCTGACTGTTCTCATAAAAGCTGAATGACCAATAGCTAGGCAGAGGAGGTATAGGCAGGTCTGGAGGGCAGAGAGAAAAGGGGAGCCAGCCAGCCAGGCATGGCCCAGCCAGCTGGGGGCCAGCCAGCAGCAGGTCACCCAGACACAGGGGAAGCAGGAAAGCAGGATGGACAGTATGTAGATGAGGTAAATGAGCCTCAGGGCAGCACATAGATTAATAGAAATGGGTTGATTTAAGTTAAAGAAAAAAAGCTAGCTAGAAACAAGCCTAAAGTCAAAGCCAAGCATTTATGATTAATAAGTCTCCATGTCATGATTTGGAGTCTGACAGTCCAAGAAAGGCTGCTACAGAACAGGGTCTTGCTCCATAGCCCAGACTGCCTTGAACTTGCAATTCTTCTGCCTCCACTTTCTGTATGCTGGGAGTATCAGCAGTTGCTCCCACACTCAATAAATTTTTAATTTAATTTCCTTTTAACTCTTTGATGCTTTTATAATAACACCTTAAAACACAAACACCATAAATCTATACAAAAATATTTTATTTCCTTGTTCTACAAATTGTCTAATTCTAAATTTCTTTTTCCTAGCATTTAAAATTTTTTGTTAAAAACTAAGACAAACATTAGGCCAGTACTAAGTCAGGTTGTCATTTTCCCTGTCTTCCACCTCTGCATCTTGTCCTGCTGGAAGGTCTACTGGAGGGTAACACACAGAACTGTAATGTCCTGCTGGAAGATCTGTAGGAGGGCTAACACACAGAACTGTAATGTCCTGCTGGAAGGTCTGCTGGAGGCTAACACACAGAACTGTAATGTCCTGCTGGAAGGTCTGCTGGAGGCTAACACACAGAACTGTAATGTCCTGCTGGAACAATACCTTCTTCTGGAATCCATCCTGAGAACCTGCCCACGGCTCTTCCTTAAGAAGAATCATTCTTTAGCACTAAACTCCATGAATTTACTTGGCTTTCTTTTTCCATCATGAATTTGTTTGCTAGTAGATAATGCACCATGAACACGTCTATGCATTAAATCCTTCAGAATTGAGGTCCGTGTTCAAATTTTTAAGTAGATGGTTGAGGTCTGCAAAGGCTTTTTCCTAAACCCTTCACTGTCAATTTGCTTGGGGCCTCTTTTCTTGCTCTGCATCAGTGGTTCTCATGAACCTTCCTAACACAGTTCCTCATGTGGTGACCCCCAACCATAAAATTATTTTTGTTGCTACTTCATAACAATAATTGTGTTACTGCTATAAATCATAACATAAATATATGATAAGCCACCCCTGTGGAAGGGTCATGACCTGCAGGCTGAGAATCACTACATTTTCTTTTCTTTCAACTCTCCTGTAGCTGTGCATCCAGGTTCCAGGTCTTTTTGTTTTGTTTTGTTTGTTTGTTTGTTTGTTTTGAGACAGGGTTTCTCTGTGTAGCTTTGCGCCTTTCCTGGAACTCGCTTTGTAGACCAGGCTGGCCTCGAACTCACAGAGATTTGCCTGCCTCTGCCTCCTGAGTGCTGGGATTAAAGGTGTGCGCCACCATCGCCTGGGGGTTCCAGGTCTTAACAGCTCTTCATTGGTCACCTCAGGGGCCACCTCTAGGCACTTGCTGTGGTTTGATGTGAAATTTCCCCTATGTCCTCACGTGTTTGAGCATTTGGTCCTGAGCTGGTGGCAGGCACAGTTCTAGGAAGTTGGGAAGCCTTTAGAAGGGAAGAATCGCTGCAGCAAGTGGATCTCTAGACAGAATCAACCCTTCCTCCCTCAATTTATGACTTGTCACAACTCACCTCCTCCATGGCATCCTATCTGTGCCTGGCATAAAGTTCGCCACCAGAGATACAGCTTGCTTGATGCAGAGCTACAGGTTGCTTTTCACAACCACCTATTCCATGGCAAATCTCTGGTCAGACAAACTTAGTGTTCTCTTCCAGATAACATTCATACACTCCTCAGTGACATCATGCCAATCCCATGCAAGGTTCTCGATGTGGCCAGAGATATTATAACTCTTCTAGAATTACATCAGGGTCTTGCTCAGTTGTAGCAACAGCCCCAGCAGAGCAGGTAGTAGGCCTAAAAAGCACCTATGATTTGTTTGGATCAAAGAAGTGGTTTTTAAGAAAGAAACACCACTTTGACATAGGGATGAAAATCACTAACAAAATGGTTTGTAGGGCCATTACCCATAGCAGACAAAATCTGGAAAGGAATGTCATTCTCCAAGAAGCCCTTTCTATCTTGTCTGCCCAGCATTTTAAGAGGGCATCTTGGAGGAGGAGCTGGGTCGTCTTACTGTTTCTGGTCACATGTGCTTATTGATATGCATGAAGGCTGGGTGTCCATACTGTGCCTGATCAAAGGTCCCAATCTAGAGCCTGAACCATTGCCTCACAAGCAAAGACTTCATTTACAAAGGCCTTGAAATCTGTTACTAGCTTGGCTTTGTAATGTATGGCAGGACTTTCGGGCATTCATTTCTAGACTGGGAAGATTTCGTCTGTGGTGACAGTTTTCTTCCCCCACAAGCAGGGTGTCGGGGCTTTCCTGAGTTCTCCCTCTGCCTTCACACAGCATCTGCACATGCACTGCTTCTCTTCCATGTATGTGTGAGCAGCACATCCTGAATCATGTAAACTCCCAGTGCTGAGAAGCAAATTCAGCAGGATGGGCAGTTTCAAAAGCTTTTTCCCAGCAAACGGTTTACTTCAGCTGGACTGCCCTGATTCTGTATCTGGTCTTCAATCCAGGTCATTAGAGGTTTCTCAAAATCTGATACAGGCTGTCCTTGAATTTTCATTAGCCTCTTCCTCTCCAGTGAGGAGCCCCTTTAACCACGTCAATCTTCATTCTTGTTCCACGATGCTGGCTGCGGCACTGTTCCACTCTTCGGGATATCAGGCCATGCTGGCCAGGATTGTGCTTCAGAGGGACCATAGCAGATAGGACTATTGGTTGCTTCACTTCCTTGCCAGTTTGCATAGCATCTTCCAGTTCAGTAGATCTAGCTTGGGTCCTCTAAGTCCTGTCCAAAGTGCATGGTGTTTTCAACAATAGGACTTACCTTCAACCTCTGGGAGGCAACTCAGGGCAACAACATCCTACATTGTTTTAGGAGTCTCTTGGACTCTCCTGATCCACTTGAAAGGGGGTTTCTCATGCCTGGTATTGGGCGTTTTGTTAGTCTGTGACTCTTGGGGGTGAGGGGGGCATTGTTGGCTCAAGTGACATAACTTCATTAAGACTGTGTGTACATACATACACTTATATGTGCTCTATGTAATCTTAGGTAAATAAAAATTAGTATGACTCCTATATAGCTCTTTCAGTCATGCCTAGTGTGAGAGTGAGAGAATAGTCTTCTCCAGGGATGAGCCCTGAGGGTCAGCCCCCAAATCATATACATACAAGTAACACTAAACCAACGGAGCAGGCTTTATGTCTATTATACATCTATGAGATAAGTGTAACAACAATTTAAGAAAAAGAGGCCATGGATTTAGGAGGGAAAAACACAGGGACATGTGCAGGGTCAGAAGGAAGAAAGGGAAGGGGGAAATGACCTAATTATATTCTCGTTAAAAAGTTTTTAAAAAAGGCAGTCTCAAAAAGTTACATTCTATATGATTCCATTTAGATGGTTTTCTTGAAAATAAAAATTGAAGATGGAGAACAGACAAGTGGCTGCTGGAAGTCACAGGCAGGGGACAGGTCAAGTAGAAAGGTGGCTTTCTGTGGCTGACAGAGCCGCTTTGTTATGGTGGTAAATGCATGGATCTGTGTACGTGTTACAATCACAGACACGCAAATAAGCAAGAAAAGTCAATTTCCTGAAGCTAAAATCAGAATAACATTGAGATAGTTTTCTTACTAACAATGTCCCTTCCCTTCAAAAAGCCTTGGGTGATGTGGAGAGGTTGGGGCCAAATTGCCTTTCCTCATAGTCATAATCATAAACTTTTGCTCAGTTCTCTAACCTTTTCCATTCAAAAGATAGCCATCTAAGGGGGAGGGGAAGGGCCCCGGGGCACAGCCAGAAAGTGCAGTGCAGCCTTCTGTCTGAAAGCTGATCAGTGACAGCGAAGCCATGCGCCGTGCACCGGCGCTCATCTGTATCACATACAACTGGGGCCTGAAAAGCTGTAATTGCAATTCTTCAAAAATTTAATTAACAAATGAATGTAATAATGAGCCACTTAATTAATGGATACATAATGAGTATTCTGCACAACCTGTGTTCCACCAACCCATTTATCTACATGACTTGAACCTGTAACTAACTTTCACCTCCAGTTACTAAAATTCACATGACTTGCTCTTTCTGTGGTAAATCCCCAAGATCATCAAGCTGATTAAGCTGATCAATGAAACTCCAGCTGGATCTTTCTATCTTAGGGCAATTGTTACCTTTCTCTGACATTACTTAAGCCCTCCCATTTTGTGCATCGTATTTAAGACATGTTTTCTGTTGCCCACATGAATCTAAAAACAGATTTTCCTTTGTGTGCATTTAGAGAGTTGTTGGGTTTTGCTGTGGGATGCCTGTCTGTATGCTGTGAATATGTATTGCTCTGATTGGTTGATAAATAAAGCTGTTTGGCCTATGGTGAGGTAGAATAAGGTTAGGCGGTACATTCAAGCTGGGGAGAGAGGAGAAGAAAGGAGAGTAGGCCAGACGCTGCGAGCTGTCGCCAGGAGAAGCAAGATGTAAAAATACTGGTAAGCCACAAAGCCATGTGGCAATGCATAGATTAATAGAAATGGGCTGAGTTAAGTTGTAAGAGCTAGCTAGTGAGAAGCTTAAGCCGTAGGCCATCCAGTTCGTAATTGATATAAGCCTCTCTGTGTTTACTTGGGTCTGAGCAGCTGCAGGACTGGGCAGGACACATGAAAACTTCCAGCTACAGGGTTTTTTCCCCCCATAAATGCAACTTCATTGCCCATAACCAATTAAATCAAGTGGAGAATAAACAACCAGTTTCAGAAGGATCACTGATCACAGAATAGTGACATAATTCAACAAGTCCCTTAGCCTATTTTCTATGACCTTGTCTTGAAAATGAGAATGTAGATGGGATTAATTATATGTGTATTTTTCCTTTGCTTCCAGGAGTATACAGCAAGGTGAATTATACTAAATATAATACCATGTAGCGTGCACTGGGCTCTTTATGTGATCTCACTGAGCTGCCACACACACTTATTAAATTGATATTGTAAGTAGAGATGTTAACTGACGGTGTATACATTACTTTTCATACTGTGATAAAATGCCTGACCGAGACAACTCAGGATGGGAGGGTTTGTTTTGGCTCTCAGGCTGAGGGTACAGTCCATCATGGAAGGGAATCATGGTGGCAGCAGCAGTTAGGATCCTGATGTCCTCAAATCTTGATGGATGTGTTAGGTTTCTGTTGCTCTGATAAATGCCATGACCAAAAGCAACCTGGGAGAAGAGAGGATTTATTTGGCTTATGCTTCCAGATCACAGTTCATCGCTGTGTGTGTGTGTGTGTGTGTGTGTGTGTGTGTGTGTGTGTTGTATTTTAAAAATGGCGCCGTGGCGGGGAAGGAGTCACACCATACAACAGGGCCCACGTGAGAGGTTTTATTGAGGGGAGGGGAGAGAAGGGGGCAGAGACTGGTTCCTGGGGATAAGAGCGAAGGAAGAGAAAGAAGAAGAGAGAGGTCGGCAAAGCCTGCCTTTTATAAGGGAACACAGGGAATGCACACAGGGAGTGTTCTCAGTGGCTGCAGCTGAGGATGTATCCTGTCAGGACCCTAAGGGCAGGCCAGTACAGATGCCTGAATGCTAACATTTCTCCCTTTTGTTTATTATCAAAAGGTGAGGAGTTAGAAAGGGGTAGCAGGTGAGGCAGGGATAAGGGTGCCGTGTTCTTGAGACTGCTTCCTGCTGGTCTTGGGGTGTTGATCATCTTTGGGGGACCTGAGAAAACTAGGGTGCTGGCCATGCCCTGGGGTATCTGGCTGTTTCGCTTTGTTGTCCAGGTTCTGTGGAACTGTCCGGTGCCTCTTGGACCTGGCAAGATGTTTGAGGTGAATCCAAGTCCACTCCCTGGAGCTTACAAGAATTTTCTTAACCAGCACCTGTGGAGTCCTCTCAAGAGCAGCCATTATTGTGTGAAGGTTCAAATTCAGCTGTTAGCATGGAACTCTCAGAACCTGTTGTGGAAAATGGAGAGACAGAAATGTCCCCAGAAGAATCATGGGAGCACAAAGAGGAAATAAGTGAAGCAGAGCCAGGGGGTGGCTCCTTAGGAGATGGAAGGCCACCAGAGGAAAGTACCCAAGAAATGATAGAGGAGGAAGAAGAAATACCAAAACCTAAGTTGGTGGTGGCACCGCCAGGTTCTCCTAAGAAAGTGGAGAATTCTTTCTCGGTTCCCTGACTGCTTGGTCTAAGAAATACTGAGGCCAGTCTCACATCCAGGGGAATGGTCAGAGGCAGGTAGCCCCACCAGAGACCCAATTGTTGGTACTGAATGGAAGGCAGAGCTTTCGGTGAATGAGAAAACAGATTTGTTACAGGTGGAAGAGAGCAAATCTGCTGTGGGTGGAGCAAGCCAGGTAGGATCTCAGCGTGAAGTGGGTATCCTTGGTGGGCCCTGCCAAGGTATACCACTAAACAAACACGCCACATGCAACAAAGTTAATGCAAAAGGTTTGAGGGAGAGGGAGAACAAAAGAGTGAAAGAGCGAAAGATTGCGTTGGAGAAGGGACTTGATAAGAGAAAGCTTGAGATTTATTTATTTATTATGTATACAGAAGGGGGTGCCAGATCTCATTGCAGATGGTTGTGAGCCACCATGTGGTTGCTGGGAATTGAACTCAGGACCTCTAGAAGAGCAGTTGGTTCTCTTAACCTCTGAGCCAGTAGGGTACCCCCTTCCATCTGTCGGATTGTTGGGAAATGGCCAGAACTGAAGACGTGGGGAGCTTACCAATCATCGGTGTTGGATGGAGAGGCCCAGTGATCCGTTAGGTGGGAAAGTAGGGCTGCTGTGGGTGGACCAAGTTCCAGGTGTTGGTTTTATGCGGCAGCACAATGTTATTCATTAAGCGGCACTGTTACCATGTGAGAAAAGCCACGAGGCATGACAAAACCCACTATCAGAGTTTTATCAGGAGAAGGGAGGGACAGAAGAGATGTGATCAGGCCTGTGGAAGACATGTGCAGGGAGAGGGAAGGGGGAGAAGAAGGAGGAGGAGTCTGTGGACTCCTTTTTATGCATTCCCCTGCACATGCGCATTTGGGCTTATGAAGCTTTGCCACAAATGCACGCTGAGTGCAGATTACGCGACCACGCAGCACACGGATTACATAGGATGTAAAGCCCTGGAATGACTAAACATCTGAACAGCGGTCGTGTGTGGCCATGCAGGTGGAGGAACGGCCAGGAATTCCAACACCAGGGCCCTGGCAGGTTGTAGACTGCTGGGAGAGCCTGTATTTTAAAAATGTCATGGCGGGAAGGAGTCAACACCATACAACAGGGCCCACGTGGGAGGTTTATTGAGGGGAAGGGGAGAGAGAAGGGGCAGAGAAGGGGGCAGGGACCAGTCCCTGGGGAAGAGAGTGAAGGAAGAGAGAGAGAGAAAAGTAGGCAAAGCCTGCCTTTTGTAAGGGAACGTGGAGAATGCACACAGTGGGTGCTCTTAGTGGCTGCAGCTGAGGATGTTTCCTGTCAGCACCCCTAAGGACAGGCCAGTACAGATGCCGAAATGCTAACGGGTGGAAACAGGAAACTGGAGGTAAGAGGGAGTGGAGCAGAGTCCATGGAGGAATGCTGTTTACTAGTTTGCTCCTCAGGTTCAAGGTCAGATACCTTCTCAAACCTCCCAGGACCACCTGTCCAGAGGTGGCATCACTCACAGTGTGCTGGGGCCTCCCATATCAATCACTAATCAAGAAGATGCCCCACAGGCTTTCAACAGGCTTGCCTACAGGGCATTTTCTCAATTGAGGTTCCCTCTTCCCAGATGACCCTAATTTGTGTCAAGTTGACAGAAATCTAACCAGCACTGTAGAACAGGAGACAGAGCAGACAGGAAGTAGGGCTGGGCTATTAAATCTCAGAGACCAGCCCCTGTGACTCACTGTCCCCAATGAGGCTGTTCCTCTTCAGGTTTTCATAACTGTCCCAAACAGCAGTACCAGCTGGGCACCAAATACTGAAACACACGAGTTTACAGGGGCATTTCACATTCAAACCACAACATCTAGAAACTTGAAATCTAGAGTTAAAGTCCAGCTCTGACAGACACCCTAGCTAGCCTGCCTTGGCCAACCCATGTCCTCATCCCCGCTCTGCTCCCAGCCAGTCTGCCTTGGGAATGGCTGGGCTGTCTCCTCTGGGTCGTCTTGTGGCATTCTAATAATCCACTAGGAAAGACCAAAGACTAAGACTCAATTCAAACGTAGATTAAATGGATTCCTTCTTACCGCTAGCAGAGGCACAGCAGCCTTAGAGCCCAGCTGCAAAGGAACAAAGGGAAGGTTTATAAAGGTGGACATCAAAGGTGGACATTACAATTATCTGTGGAATCCATGGCCTGGCAAGAAAAGTGTTCTACTCCTCTTGGTTGTTGTTTCTCTTTTCCTGGTGTCTAGTGATAAAGAGACCATTTCATCCCAGTCCCACAAAGATAAGCACGTTTACAAAGCAGAAAGCAAATGGCTAAATATCTCACGGCAGGAATGCCGTTATCCTATTCTTAGCTCTCCGGCAGGCCACTAGGATCTCACAGGCATTCCAGGGCAAAGAGGCCCAAAGGGATGCCTGGTACAATATTAAGTTTCCTTAGCCATCACAAGGGAGTTATGTGTAAATTATTACACAGGTCTGAGCTCTCTGGAGGAAGTGTCACTAACGGACTGGGATAGAGCAGGCAATGACACAGTGTCCTCAGGTTAGGGCTGGCTGTTAAGTTCCCACAATCTCTTGGCCTCTCTGATCATGTCAGTAGCTGGGTCTCAGCCCCTTCTACTCCTCAGTTCTGGGCACTTTTCCTGTAGACTGTTGGTGGCCTTGTAGATGATTTACTCAAGCTATTATTCTTGCTTGAATTCAATACTAATGACTACACTGGATTGTGCTTTGTAATCAGGAGTGTGATCCATTGTAGAAGTCAAAATAGCCAGGTATGGTATTGCACACCTTTAATCAAAGCACCCAGAAAGGTAGAAGCAGGCCAATTTCTGTGAGTTTAAGTCCAGCCTGGTCTATATAGTGAGTTCTAGGCTAGCCAAGATTATAAACTGAGACTGAGACCCCCGTCTTTAAAAAAAGGCTAAAATTGAGGTTACTGAGCAAACCTCCACTCTTAGCTCTTTCATGCCCAAACACCACTTAACCTCATAGAAACTTCTGATCTCTTTGTCTCCATCTTTCTTTGTGTTACCTTTGCCCTACCACTTTCCATTTTTCCATATCTGGCTCAAAACTCTCAATCACTTGATTTTCTTAATATCTTTTGTTCTGTTTTCTATATATAATTTATATACAAATATATAGTTTATATATTAAATATAAAATGTAGTTTTTTAGACAATAGAAACATATGATTCCCCTTAAAGCTATTTTTGGTAAAGGTCCAGGCTTGTTCCCTTTAAATATGCTTCCATCACTTGGGGCTTAACTCCATTTGTTTTCTTTTTTCACTGAAAGCCCGCCTTTATCATATGTTAATTTTCATATGTATTTATCCATAATTCTGAAATTTACTTTTTTTCCTCTACGTGTGTGTGTGTGTCTTATCATGAGCCCCGAGCCAGCTGTCCAGCACCGCACCTCATTCTTCTTGATCTACTACAAATGGAGGCAAAATATAATCTTACAAAGGAGAAAGAATGCAGTTCCGCCCCAGCACCGCTACATGCCACAATTTCAATGTTCTGACCAAAGCCACTATACACCTAACAACATTTTATATACTCAATACAAGTGTCATCCAAGCAGGAAAGATAATGTGGCTGTTACCTCCCTGACCTCAACCTCAAGAGGCCAGGAAGAGGGTCTGTGTAGGAAGCAGAAAAGATGAGCCCACATGACTGGGAAGAAGGGCTATTGTGGTTTTCCTGCTGGCTAGTGGGAGAGACAATGTCTGTCTTCCATCCTGAAAAATCTGTTTTCCTCCTGCACTTTTCAGATGGCCAGCCCCTGCCTGAAATCATCATTTCTGAAGACCACCTGGTCATAGCAGCCTGTTTGATTTCATCAGCCTCAAGATCAATGAAATTTGTGCCCCTCAAGATCAATGAAATTTGTGCCTCAGGGTGACAGTTCACTGCTGTAATTATAGGAAAGAAGTTGATATGTATCAAATAACTAAAGGAAGTAAAAAAAAAAAAAGACCACTACCACCAGCCTTCATTATTAGTGTGTTTGAAATAATTCCTTTTTATCATTAGCAAGATAACAAGTCTTTACACAGCCAACTATGGTTTTTATTCTCCCTCCATCTGCCCTCTCATTAAAGTGAAGTTGACTTGATACAATGCCTCTGTAGATTCTGTCTTCACACTGTAATGAACTTTATTTGAAGTTTCTGTTGGCAGTTGACTTCCTGCTGGAATCCACTTACTCTTTCTTGAAGGCAATGTTCTGCTCGCTCAGAAACAGATCTTCAATCAAAACAACAGCTTTAATGAGATCTCTGGTGTCCCTGCTGCTCCTCTGAGGGAAACTCCATCATTTTAATAATGGTTGTCACTTTAAGATGTGGGATAAGATTGAAACCCACTCTTGAGAGTGTATAGAGAGCTAATAAAAAATCACATCTCATGTTTGTTTAACAATAAAATTCAGAATGATAAGGTTTTTGGCAGACGGTGATAAATTCCTGACATCCTCCACTGAATATTTAATAAAATATTATTATTTTAATAATAACATATTGCTTACTAGGGCCCAGGGCCATTCCTGGCATTTGTAAGTAGTGGCTCATTTATCTCTCACAATACTTTGAATAGGAACTACTACTGTCTACAATTTACAGACAGGGAGACTTAGATAGAAAATGTAAGTGACTATCCTAATGCCACATGGCTAGTAAGAGTCCAGGCTGGGATGTCAGTCCATGCATGTGGCCTAAACTACCTTATTCTCCTCTGTTCTTCCACGTAAGTTTCTTTGATTTGTTTTTTGTGTTGCTGTGACATGTAGCTATGCTATACCCGAGGCAGAACCATTTATACAGAGTTTATTTAGTTCACAGTTCTGAGAATTTCAGGAGCATGGTGCCAGCAGCTGCTTTAGGGAGGGCCTCTGGTGGGGTAGCAGACAGATGTAGAAGAGAATGGAGAGAGAGAGACTGAGACATAGACTTTCTTTATAATAACCCATCATCATGGTATCCGATCCAGTTCTGCAAAAGCCAGAACTCACAAGGGGAAAACACCGATTCTTTTCATTTCTTTTCCTTTAGCTGTGATGCAGAACTCCGAGAAAGGTCACATAAGAGACCAAGGGTTAGTTATGGCTCACAGCACCAAGGTAAAGCCTCCATGACAGGGGAGTCAAGGTGGCCAGAGCTTGAAGTAGCTGGTTACATCACAGTCAGAAAGCAGGGAGAGACGAATAAATGCATGCTAGTGCTCAGCTCATTTTCTCCATTTTATACAGTGACTTCTAGGGCAGCCAGGGCTGTACAGAGAAACTCTGTTTCAAAAAACCAATACACCCCTTCCACACACACACACCAATCGTGTTTGGGCTCAGAATTCATCATGGTAAACATATTTCTGTTCATTTAGTTATAAAGTGAATTGGGTGGGAAATCATGACTTGGGAATGACTGATTTTCTTGAGAAGCTCTTTGTTCTCAGAACCATTTTGCCACTTTACCTGTAAAAGGCACCCCCTTTGCCTCTGTTTCCTTCTTGAGACATTTAACAAGGAGAGGAGACAGGTTTAAAAATAAAGCATTTCAGACAATCTTTCATCAGTTTGGTCAAAGGTAAAAAACAATGAAGAGGCCAGGCTGTGGTGGCGCACGCCTTTAATCCCAGCACTCGGGAGGCAGAGGCAGGCGGATCTCTGTGAGTTCCAGGCCAGCCTGGTCTACAAGAGGGAGCTCCAGGACAGGCTCCAAAGCTACACAGAGAAACCCTGTGTCGAAAAAACCAAAACCAAACCAAAAAACAACAACAAAAAAAAAACCCCACAAAAAACAACAAACAAACAAAAGCTACAGGATAAAAAGGTCCGCTGTATTTGTTTTGTTTACTTTATTGGGGTACAGGAGATGGAACTCAGGGCTTGCCTTTGGTAGGCAAGTACTTTATCAGTGAGCTATGTTCCAGCCCTAAAGATAATGTCTATTTTGTCACAATAACCCAAAGTGTATTTTACAAATAAAGAACGTGTTTTCTCTGCTTTAAAAAGGCTATCCTCTAATGGCCTGAGTCAGAACTATTACTTATGGGAGCCACTAGCCACTACTGAGTCTTCAAAGGCAGCTACTCCAACCTGGGAGGTGGTGGAAGATAAAATGTAGAGCACATCCAGTTTTAAATACTTGGTATAAAAAACACCTTTAAAATATTCTACAAACATCTTTTGAATATCAATTACCTGCTGAAATGGTATTTTACATGCAGTGTGTTAAATACATTTTATATTAGAATTCATTTCATTAAAAAAAGTTTACAATTGTGGTTGTGGAACGTTTAAGACCACATGTGTGATTCTATGTATCTCTTAGCCCTGATCTAAGGCACCAACATTTTACATGTGAATTATTGCTCAATAAGTTTTGGTAGAAAGTTTAAAAAGAGAAAACAGTTATAATTTGACTTTCATTTACCCCAAAGCCAATCTGGCTGTAAGGAATCAGCACTAACAATATTAGAACAAGATAGAAAAGCGGGGGGGGGGGGTGTTGAGAAAATAGGAAATACGAGTAAATTCAGGAAAGAAATACCAGATTTAGTACAAAAAGCTGTTGAGTGAATGCCAGTTAAATGTTGGAGACTAATGTATGCCATTTCTTAAGCACTAGTATTTTTTTCACAATTATATTCCCTTAATTCTCTGTCAGTGCTTTGCAATTAAAGCTAAGGATAACCCACCTGTGTGTCTCTCAGTACTTTCCTGAGCACTTATCAGTGTTTTTATGTAATTGGTATCAACATGATAATGATTGCTTCATGTGAATTCTACACAAAGGCCTCTTGAGTGACAAGGAACACACATCAGAACAGAGGTGATCCCAGCGCTAGTGATGGTCTTTCAAAAGTATCACCATAGCAACTAGAATGGTCACATCTGTGCCATCTGCCAAGCCATTATCAGTATTGGGAGATCACATTCCCTGTTGTTGAAGTCGCATTATTGGCTTATTTTCTGAGTGACCCTCCAGTTCATTTGTGCCCTTTGCTTTATTCCTACAGATCCTTTGCCACTTGCGATTCTTTCTTCTGCCATGTTGGATGAAAAATGGCTATGGTTTTTGCCAACAGAAGGAGGTAAAGGAGACGGTGATAATGAGCCTGACAGCTTTCTGTACAGTAATGAAAGAAATGGTAGGTACTAGGGATTGGGCAGATGGGTTAGTGAGTAAGAGCCCTTGCTGTACAAGTGTGAGGACCTGAGTTCAAATCCCAAGCACCTATGTAAAAAGCTGAGTGTGGCCTGTGTGTTCTTTTAAGCCCAGTGCTATGGGGGACAAGCCAGAAGGACCACTGGGGCTTGCTATACTCCAGAATAGCTCCAAGTTCAGTGAGAAATCTTGTGTTAAAGTCATAAGGAGGAGAATAACAGAAAAAGACATGTGACAGCTTCCTGTGTCCTCTGAGCATGCGTGGCAAAGTAGCACATACATGTGTGCATGAACCACATGCATACTCACATAAATACACATGCACACACATCAGGGAGGGAGGGAGAAGGGAGAAAGAGAGAGCACACTCTTCAAGGTTTGTTTCCAGTGGCTTTGGCTCACTGAGAGTGATATTAAAAGTACAGGCTATAGATGTGAGTGCTTGGTGTTTAACAGGGCACCATGGGGCTTGAGGGATGGGTGGGGATCTGAGTGAAGAGCTGAGTTCTGTGTTGGGTGTCTAAGGCCCCAGCATCCCATAGAGATATCTAGACAATGAATTCTGAGTATGGTCTTGGGAGCCACAACCAGAATGTCTCTACCTATCTTCAAACAAGCAAGCTCATGAGCATGGACTGTGAGGACAGAGGCCCTTTTCTGACACACCCCGCCCTCGCAAAAAAAAAAAAAAATCAGGTATACGTTGAGCTCTTTAGGCAACCCCAAGAAAGTAGAGAAACCTATTAAGGACTGAGATCAAATTTATCACAAACTGAATGCTTGTGTGTCCAGAGCAGAATATAATTATATAAAGTAAATTTTAGTCTTTTCCCTAATGACTTCCTGGATGGTACCAGGAGTGGAGGTGCTTGATTGGACCATGACTTATATGTAGTGAAAGTGGAGTAAAATTGTTCACAGAAAATGAAATCTAGATGTGACTTCTGCAGTCCTCTTGTCTCGGTTCTTCCATTTTAGATTAGGAAATTAAAATTTAAGGCCAAAGGCCAGTAGGCTATTACCCCACCCCATGTACTTTTCTTTCTGTGTTGGCACTTACAAAAGTTGGAGAGGCCTGAGGGCATAGTTCATTGGTAGAGCATTCTCCTAGTGTGCACGAGGCCCAGGGGTTTGCATTCAGCACTACACCAAAAATTAAATAAAGTAAAAAAAAAAAACAATCACTTCGTACTGGCCATGAACAGCCCTTATAATTTTAAAGTGAAGGTAATACAAACTATATAAAAATCAGGCGGTAAAAGTCAGGAAAAATGAACTTGTCTCATGGGTTTTTCAGTTATTTCTCTATATGGAAATTGGGAGAAAATGACCCGAGCCATGCTTAAAGTGAATGATATTACAGTTTCTGAGAATCAAACGCCTCACCTGAAGACATTTTGAATGTGGATATATGTATGTGTGTGTTAGATGTACAGGTAGAAGTCTGTCAGTCATCAAGCACTGGGTTTGAATTGCTCTTCAGAGAAAGGGGAGAGAGGGAGAGGGAGAGAGAGAGGGAGAGGGAGAGAGAGAGAGAGAGAGAAAGAGAGAGAGAGTGAAGTTTACTAAACAACTAAGGTCATTTTTCGGTAGGTCCTCTACTTCCAGTCTAACATTCTGGACTACCTAGTGTGGTCTAACCTATGTCTGGTCCCACTTTCTCTTCCTTTCCTCTTGTAGGCATAAGGCGGATTGGAATTTGGCTTCTTGTTTCTCTCAGGACCTGTGTGAGAGAGCAGGGAGGAGCAGAAGAGCTCTTGCAGAGGAGTCCTGTGGTAGCCCTGTGAGCAGCTCACACCCCAGCTCAGTGGCCAGAAGACCTATCTAACCTGCCAGTCCTGCACTCTTCCTCTGTGGCAGTGAGCTCACACAACCTCTAGGCAGGTTCCCAAGGGAGGGTGTGCGCAGGACAGTGCCCACAGGGCAGAAGGCCGTCTGGAAGGTGCTCCCTCACCGAGAGGTGCTGTCACTGGAGGTCAGCCGTCTGTTCAGATGTTCCGATACACGTCTCTCTGCCAGCAGGGCCCGTGGCGGATGAGGGTAAACAGCAGTATCACTAGGATACCAGATACCAGGCAAAAGGTAATGGCAAGGATGACCCTCAGGACTGTGAAAACAAGAAATACACAGATGTGAAATTAATACATGACGATCACAACACCACCTCCCCCCAAAAAACCCTAAAAAGCAGATGAAAATCACATTCATTGTTGACTTTTTGCCTTAATTTAAAACTTGAAATGCTGTATTTCATGCACAGCAATGTATTTTCATTACTTCTGCCTTCTTTGTCCTTCTGCTTTTCTGCTTTGTGAGACAGGGTCTCACGTAGCCCAGAAGGGCCTTGTACTTGCTATGTAGCCAAGGATGAGCTGGCTTGAACTCTTGATTCTCCTGCCTCAACTTCCCAAGTACTGTGATTACAGGTGTGTGCCATCATGTCTAGCTTTCCTGCCTTGATTGTAAATTCTAGAGGAATTTCTGAAGCAGTCTTGGATTCGGTAGAGTGTGGTGGGTAGAACCCGGAACTCAGAGTCAGGAGGGGACTTAAGGTCTAGCTTCAGCATGATCTTTGGCATTTGGCCTCAGCTCTTCACTGAAAAGGGAAGGTAACTGACTGAAGTATCCAGGTCTTTTCATAATGCTGACTTCTCTCCTTCCTTCCTCCTTTCCTTCTTCCTTCTCTCCTCCCCCGCCCCCATGGACTAGGCTCAAATTTGCAATCCTATTGCCTCAAGCCTCCTCAGTGAATTTCATGTATTTTTAAAATATGGTTAAATTATCATTTGAATCTGGTCACAAGTTCAGAGGAAAATTTGAATAACTCACTTCAAGCAATTGACTGAAAGAAGTGGAATCATTCCATCCTTTAAAATTGATTTTTCCAAAAACCATGTTTTATGGAGAAACTGAGCATAGGTTGAATATGGGAAGTGTTCATTACATAAGCATAGAGTAGTGTGTATCTGTAATTATTGAGAAAGATCTCTTGATAGATGATGATGAGCAGCCATGAGGAGATACATGAGGTCATATTTCAGATGAGAAACCAATGCATTAGAGTTTCTCTCCCTCCACGCATTGCTCACTGTAGCTGACATATCACTATACCAGCTTGTTCTGTCTCTCAGTGTATATCTTTGTTGTTGTGGTTATTGTTGTTGTTTAAGACAGGGTTTCTCTTTGTAGCCCCAAATGTCCTGGAACTTGCTCTGTGGATCAGTCTGGCCTCGAACTCAGAGATCTGCCTGCCTCTGCCTTCAGAGTTCTGGGACTAAATGTATTTATCACCACACCCGGGCACACATCTGTTCATTGTACAAACATGGGGTGACTTATTGGCTTAGGCAATGGGAAGCAAACATTTCTGGTTCTAATGTCTCATCTATGGAACAGTAGTGCTGCAAGAACACAGATGAAAATCACTGATTTAGCCTAACCTTGTTGCAGGGGGAGGAAAGGAAGAAGCAGATCATTTGGTTAAGGCTCAGCAGATAATTTTATTGTCCTAGAAATACAGGATCTTATCAGTCACATGATTTCAAATCCATCTATTCACTAATGACTTCCACCTCCAGCTGTAACTTTTTGCTTAAGCTTGACTCATATGCAATGTGTACTTGGTATGTAGGAGTCTCCCTTATCTATGGATTCACTTTCTGTAGTTTCCCGTGGTGGTCAACCATTGTATGAATATATAAAGTGGAAAATTCCAGAAACAACTCCTAAGTTTTAAATGCTGCACCTCTCTGAGAAGCATGATGGTATCTCATGCTGTCCCACTCCATCCACTTGGGATGTGATGTAAGTCATCCTCTGTCCATCGAGTCAATGCTGTGTATTCTGTCTACCACTAATCATACCGTAGCATCTTGGTTACCAGACAGCTGTCGTGGGTCTCAGTGCCTGTGTTCAAGTAACCCTTATTTTACTAATAATGGTTAAAGATACAAGAGTAGGAATGCTGGAAATTGGATTCATGGAGAGAAGCTGTAATGCGTTTTCCTCGAGTGAAGGGTGAAAATATACGAGAGAGAGAGAGAGAGAGAGAGAGAGAGAGAGAGAGAGAGAGAGAGAGAGAGAGAACATTTATATGCCCTCCATCACAGTACATTTAACTAATTGTACTATTTTTGTTTTGACTTTGAGACCAGATCTCATGTAGTCCAGGCAGCTAGAAACTGGCTGTGTAGCCAAGGAACACTTGGTTTTCTGATCCTCCTGCCTCCACCTTGCAAGTACTGAGATTATAGGAGTACATTATCACACTGGGTTTTATGTGGTCCTCGAGTGTGCGAGGCAGGTAAGTGTCCTACTGGTTGAGCTACATCTTCAACCCTGTTGCATGTTGTTACCAGTTCCTGTTCATCTCTAACTCTGCCTAGTTTATAAACTAATCTTTAGTGTAGGTGTATATGTACAGGGAAAAGCATTCTATGTACAGGTTGAGTGCTCTCTGCTGCTTCAGACATCTGCTGGGATCTCAGCACTGAGGCTCTTGGAGAACAGGGGCTCTGTTATCCAATAGGTATTTCAACCTTAAGTTCAAAAGTGAAGCCCAAGCCTCCTCCCCACAAATCAGTTTTTCTCATAACCACCCTTTCCTTGGATGATGAAAACTCCCTTCCATTGGCTTAGGGGGAAAATGAGTCTTCTTTGATTATTTTCCAAATATCCTACACCCAATCTGTCAGGAAAGCCTGTCAGTTCGACTGGGGGAAAAAATCTAGAAACTAATGGCTCTCCCCATCTGTGCCACCACCCTACTTTGAGCTACCCCCCCCCCCCCCCGGTCATGGCCTCTTGGCCTATTCCCAGCTTCTGTCCTTGCTTCACAATCTGTTTGAAACACAGCAGCCAAATGCTTCTGAGCCAAATCTTTTCGTTCTGCTCCTTCAGTTGAAGTCTGCTGTGGATGGATGTTCATGTCCATCAGAGTGGGAGCCGAGGTCCCGATGACGGCTCTTCCCACCACACCATCCTTCAAACAACACTTAGCACCTCCGCTTGGTGCTCTTGCTTCAGCTTTTAACATTGCTGGAATACTCGTCCTACAGACCCCAGGTGGGTCACTCCTTTACTGTCTTTGCTTAAGTCTCATCTTTTCAATGAAGTCTTCCCATTTCAAAGTTCCATTCATAAACCGTCCTCCACTCCCTTCCCACCAACAGGCACTTGTGATCTGAATCTTTCAAAATACTTATTACATTTATCATTTGTCTCTCACTTCTTCTAATTGACTATCCATTTCAGGACACAAGAACTTTGTATTTATGGATCATAGATCAGTACCTGAGCTATAGGTATTAATAAATATTAATGCCAAAATGAGTGGCCTAAGGACTGAGAGTGTGGCTCAGTTGGTAGAGTGCTTGCGTAACATGATGAAAGACCCGGGTTTGTGTCCCAGTACTGCATAGATTGGGTGGGGGTAGAGATGCACCCACAATCCTATGCCTCAGGAGGTGGGGCCAGGTGGGTCAGAAGCTCAAGGCCATTCTTCCATCACATAGGGAACTTGAGGCCAGCCTGAGATACATGAAACCATGTCTCAAACACAAAACAGACCCCCCAAAACACCCCCACCAAAAATGACTTATAACTCACAAGCTGTCAACTTTTAGTCCAGTGTTTTTCTCATGATCAGGATGCTGCTTAGTACCATGAAAAATCTAATTTATTTTAGGAAAGTTAGAGCCTAACAGACAGTTTATTAGAACTGTAGATGGAGCTAAAATAAAGTTGGAGAGAACCAAATAGAATTGAAGAAGGAAAGGAAACTAGATGGGAATAAAGGAGAGAGACAGATACTAATGATTTACATATATATTTATATCTATATGTGTAGCTTGTCTCAGAAAAAAATCTATTTTCATGGGGCTGGAAATGATGACACATGCCTATGATACTATCATTTGGGATGCTGAAATAGAAGGATTTTAAGCTCCTGACCAGCCTGGAGTTCCTGAAAGGGTAAATCTATTTTCATGGGTAGTTTCCTGAGTTTAGAAGTTTGTTTTTTAATTAACTCATTCACATTGGCTATCCTATCATAGCAGTCCCATGGAATAAACATCCCCACACTCTCCTGCAGTGAGCACATATCCTGGACCAGGTAGGCTAAGGGAGATGCTGAGACCCATCAGCTCTGCTCCTGAGAAACCCAACATGTGGTAGGGGAACCAGATAGACAGTTATGTAGTAGTGTGACCTACACTGAAATGGAGGTGGTGGTGGTGCCATTCCAAGAGAGAAAACTGCAAAAAGGGAAAAATTGGAAGAAAAGCTTATGAAATTTGAGATGATGTGTAGAGGGAATAGGATTTCACACGAGACAGAAATTGTTGCACAATTAGAGCACAGGAGTTGGGGTGGGGTAAGACTTGATGTGTACCTTGGGGCCCTGTTTTTAGGTTTCTGTTTTAGTCTTGTTCTGAAGCACCTGAAAATGACCAGCAATTTTAACTGACTCAGCTTGGGAGAGATGAGTTCTAGTCTGTGTTTAGGTGATGTCATGATGGTGGAGACATGGTAGGTTTGGTAGAGAGCCATTGAAATATCTCAGGCCAGATAACCAAGGCTCAGAACTAGAGTTGTGGCCATGGGGACACAGATGAGGGAACTAGAATGCTGGTCAATCCTGTAGTTGAGTTGAGATATATCGGTGACAGACTAAACACACTGGTCAAGGGAAAGGTGTGGCTGAGATGATCTCATGGGTTTGTGTTGTTACTGGGGATGGACACCACAGAAAAGGGCTGGTACAGTTTATAGGAGGAAATGACTTTTATTTTTAAGTGGGATTGAGGTGAGCTGTTCTGTGGATAGACGTGGCCAAGAGGTAGCTGGAAACAACAGGTCTGCAACTCTCCACTTAGATGTGGCAGTAGGCATTGGAAATGTAGAGACAGAGGCT
Source organism: Peromyscus melanophrys (assembly GCA_902168415.1). NCBI lineage: Eukaryota > Metazoa > Chordata > Mammalia > Rodentia > Cricetidae > Peromyscus > Peromyscus melanophrys. The sequence continues at coordinate 651 of CABHPR010132044.1, read as the reverse complement.
CGTGGTGAGCATGGGATGAGGACAGCAGCTACGGGATTTTGAGATGTGGTTATTTCAGGGGTTGGTGGAAGGAATCTATCCCAAAGAAGCTGGACAAGGGCCTTGAGAGAACAAACACACAACAGACAAAACCAACCAGCCAAACAAAAATCCTCAGAAAGACATGCCCCCTCTTCTGTTTTTACCCTCCCATCTTTCAGTACTGAGGGGTGAACCTGGGGCGTTACATATGTTAGCCAAGCACTCTTCCAATGAGGTAAATCCCCTGCCTCAAACTCATGATCATCCTACCTCTAAGTGCTGCAATCTCAGGCACACATCACACCAGCCTCTATGTGATGCTTTAGATTTTTTAAATTAAATTTAATTTAAATTACATGCTTGTTTGAACTACAGAAGACTTTAGAAATTTGACAGTTATGTTCTAGAAGCTGAGAAATGACAGCCATCATTTGTTTCTTATTGAAAAGAGCAGGAGTTTAAAAAGCAAGCAAGGGCTGAAAAGAGGCCCCATCACATGGAAACACACAAAAGCTGCTAAGGGGGACGTCTTGACACAATCTTTCTTTAACTGGATATATAGCCAAGGGTGGTCTTGAATTCTGGTCTTCCTGCCTCCATCTCCCAAGTGCTGGGATTACAGGCATGCAC